>JAVCKT010001550.1:0-10355 GCA_032273925.1 Rhynchotus rufescens
CTTCCTTTTTTCTTCCCTCCCTCCTTTCCTCCCTCTTTTTCCTTTTCTTTATTTTTTCTCCTTTTCTCTCTCTCCCTTTTTTCCTCTCCTTCTCTCCCCATCCGGCTGTTTCTCCATCCTCTGCAGCTCTTTCTCCCCTCCTCTCCCTCCCTCTGTCCTCGAGGCCCCGGGACACCAGCTCGCCGTGCTCTTTCCTCCCATGTCCTCAGCTGTTCCTCATTACGCTCCCCATGACTCAGCGCCTGGGCAGGAACGGCCCCTTTCTAGCAGCCCCGGGTCATGGGACCAAGGGACCTTCCACCCATCCTGCTCCGAGATGGAAGTGTGGCTTCTCCAGGATGGGAGCCAATACTGTGATGTGGGAGGACCTGACATGTTGACGAGTTACGAATGTTGTGCTGCTCCTTTTTCTTTCTTTTCTCCTCTGTTTTTTTTTCCTTTCATGTTTTTCAAGGGCAGCTCTTGGCCGAGCTCCACAAGGAGCCACCAGCCCTTGGACATCATTTTCCAGACCCGACTTGTTCCCCGGCTCCTTCCCAGCCCAGCTCCCCAGCTCCAAGGCTAAGTTAAGGCATCCAAAGACGTGACTAAGCCCTCAGTGCTCCCTGGTGAGATCAGCATCTCAGAACCTCTCTCAAAAACTGTCAGAGAAGCAAATTCCCAGCCTGACCTGCCAGTGACAGCAATCCCACCCTGTCCTGGCATCCTGAAGTGGGGGAGTCCACAAGGAAGGATTGCTGTTCCCACGTTGGGGATTGTGGTGACTTGTCCTCCTCCTGCTCACTTTGCACAAACAGAGAGGGGAAAATGTTCAGAGAGGAAATTCAGGATCTTCCATGTCCAAGAGTCAGGTTGGAGCCTCCAGAGAAAGACCAACAGCTCCAGGGGCTGAGTTGCTCCCTCAGAAGAATGTCCATGTGCAACAAATGGACTTCCCATGGAGTCACCCACAATCATCTCAAGGTGCCCAGCTCAGCCAGGAACGCCTCTATCTTGGTCCTCAAATTGGTCCAGTTCCGGATAGAGATGCCGCCGGGTCCAAGTGACCCCAGAAAATCTCGTTTTGGGAAAGGACTTGGAGTTGGAAATCATGGCGGACCTGAGCACTTCACAACTTTCCTTTGGGTTTCATATTCATCAAGAAGATGGAGCAAGAGGGGACTCGAAGGCACATCAACGACATAGGATCCATTCCCAAGGATCCGTCCCTATGGAATCTCTTCCTATACTATCTGCTCCTACACCATCCTTTCTGTGGGATCTCTTCCTATAAGATCTGTTCCTATTAGATTCATTCCAACGGGAGCTCCTCCAGTACTAGCTGTTCCTACAGGATCCACTCCTATATGACCTGTTCCTACAGGATCCATATCTATAGGATCTGCTCTCTCTTCCCATGGTCATGCCCAGGGCTCTGTTATTTCCACAGAAGATGATGGGCAGCAGCCTGGATTTGCAGACGGATCAGGATGGGATTTTCCAGCCACCCACAGCCGGGACAGACCTCAGGACCCAGGCAGCTGCTGCCAAAGGGATTTTGAAGACTATTTTGGGGGAAGAAGCCAGAATTTCATCTCATTTGGCCACCAGCCAAAGTGACAGCCAAAGGGGAACCCTCTTCCCTCCCAGGTTCCCCACTCCAGTAACACCAAGAAGATGCAACTCCAGGAGCACAGCCAAATTTGCAAGCATAGAGCCCTATAAAGATCCAACCCTTATTGCTGCCACTGTTATTATTTTTATTTAAGGGCCATGGACACCACTAGGGAATAGCGCCGGCCTCATGCCGTAATATTTTAAAAATGCATCGGTGTTTACCGTGTAATCATGTTGACTCTTCAGCGGAGAGGATCTCGCGCCTCTAAATGATAACCTTGCGTTTTATGGCAACAATTATGCTAACGATAACATTATTAAACTGCACGGGAATGACCCCTAAATCAAGTGGGAAAGTTGCCCCTTCAAGAAAATCACAGCCCATCGGATAATTCAGTCCTCGGAAGCACACTCCAGTTAAATTGATCAGTTCAAGGAGTCGCATGTCCCCCTGTCCCCAACGATGGGGACTTTGGTGGATATATATTTTTTAAGGAGATTATTTATGGTTTATTTTAGACACCAGATCATTTGGCGCTTGTTTCATCAATTTGTCACTGTTTTTATTGTCACCAATTGCCCATAACTGGAGTGCATTTAAAATGTCATTGATCTTGATATTATGGTGTCATAATATGACAGTAATAGTTGTATCTTGTACAGAAAGCCCACTTCCTAAGATTGATGGCTTTCACCGTACCAATTATATTCTGTCCATCTAAGTGATAAAGAGAGCGTTGGAGGCATTCAATAGATAAATTAGATATCTTTTCAATTATTCCCTTTATTTTATAGGGTCACGTGCCTGATTAACAACTTTTTACTTCTGTTATTAGCCAGTGAATGTTCAGTGCCCGCTAGTCGGGTTTTAATTCTGCAGATCTAACGGGAGATGTGGAAAGCTCGGGGCTGGGCGCTGTCATCGTCTCCGCTCTTTCTTGCTCTCCCTGGATGGACTTGGGTGTTTCACATTTTTTTCTTCAGGATTCAAGTGAATTGGGGGGGAAAAAATAACTTTTTTTCTGGAATCTGGCCTGAGCTGTGATCTCAGGCCCATCCAGCTGGAGCGTTTTCCATCCAGCCCTCGCTCCGTGTTATCTCGGAATTAGAGGGAAAGTTGTGGTATGCGAAATGGTCCATGTCAGGGAGCGGACAGGCCTCCGGGGAGCCCAGCATAAGGCCGTCCAACTCATGGCAGGAGTGGAGCGCTCGGCCAAGGGGCGGCAACGTCATCTGCCTGCTGGAGCGAAGGTCTCAGAGGACAAGGAGGCCCCTTGCTCCCATCACGCCCCCCTTATCCTTGGCTGTCCCCTTTATTCGCAGAGTGATTGGGTTTAGTAGATCTTTCTGGAGAACATTTGGTCCCCTCGCTGCAATCAAGTCCCCTTATCCCTGGCTGTCTCCTTTTTTTTTTTTTTCCTGAAATGGTTGAGATTGGAAGATCTTTCTGGTGACCATCTGGTCCATCCACCCTGCTCAAACAGAGTCCCCTCGAGCAGGTTGTCCAGTGTCACATCTGGATGGCTTGTAACTATCTCCAAGGACTACACAAGCTCTCTGGAAAACCTGTCCCAATGCTTTAGGGAGAAAGGGGTAGCTCCCAGAGGGATTTTCTCACCTCTCTGCCCTCTGGATGGGAGGACATCAACCCTTTTGCCAAGAGATCCTTGCCCCTCGGCAGCAAGTCAATCCTGTCTTCTCCTGTGCCCACCCAAGGATGGGCTAAGCCACCCTGAAATGCTACCCCAACAGCCAAGCAAGCGCTGAGGACCATTTAAAGCCAAAACTTGGCTCCTCAATGGTCCCAGTGACATGAGATGACTCTCACCTGCGTTCAGAGCTTGGCTTTTCTCAGTGTGATTCCCAAGCACGGTGCACCGGGTCACCCTTAGTCACCGGTCTCCAGTGAAAGGAGTCGAGCTCTGGATGTGCTGACCCTCTCCATAACCTTTGAGAGAGCCTGAGAAGCTGGTGAGGTGGGACCTCATCTTCTGGACCACCAAATGACTCAACACAGCAGGCAGGCTGATGGCAACGGCATGGTGACATCTGACCACGCTCCAGTGCAGCCCTGACCAGACCTCCTCTAACACCCAAGGTGGGGACAGCGGGATCACAGAGTCCCTGGAAAGAGCTTTTTCCCGAACCTCCTGCACTTGGATACGCCAGACAAGCCAGGAGGCGACCCAGTCCCGCCCGGGGAGGTCTGCATTCCCACCAAGGACACAACTGGTCCTATCGCCGCGATGCTCCGCCGTTGCCACAGAGATGCCGCTCCCGTCTCGCACGTGAGAAACACACAAAGAGCAATTCAGGTGTAGTTGCCGTGCGGAGATTTATGGCGTGCGGGGGGAAGCACGTGGGATCGGATGCCAAGGCATGAATCACGGAGGGACAGCCCGGATGTATTTACATTTGTCCCACGCGCGCATGAATATTGCAAGGAGAATACAAAGTCAGCGGAAGGCAGCGCAAAAACTGGGCGCTCCTGCAAAACGGAGGGCAGCTCTGCAGCACAGAGCCCGCTGCCTGGCTCTGCCCAGCTCTTCTCCAGGGTGTGAGCGTGGTCCTTTTCCGTGGTGACACCCAGCAGTGGCCTGTCCCCTTCATCAACAGCTCCCATCAATAGCCCCCATCAATAGCCCCCATTAAGGAAGGGTGTCTTGGGACAGAGATGGGGAGACAGGGGTTGGAGGTCAATGTGTACAGGTCTAAAGAGGGACCATAGAGAAGGAGAAGGGACCAGGGAATCAACCAGGCCTTGGACACCCTGCTCCAGAGAGCACCATCCCAACCGAGGATGTCCCCATCCCAGCCACAGTGGATGGGGTCATGTGTGAGGACACAGTGACCCATGTCATGGCCTCCTGGCAGATTTGGGGGCAAATCTTGCCAATGAGCAGCCCTTTATTGCATGGAAATGGCCAGATCACCGCTGTGACCAAGAATGGACATTTTTGTTCTCCGTTGAGATTTTCTGGAAAATCTCACTCCCCACTTATGATGGATGAATCTTTAATGGAGAGAAGCAGGTTGCCCCTTTTTAGGTGAAACGTTTCCCTGGAAGCTGATGATTTAAACAACTTTAAGTCCATTAAACAGAGGGGGGACGTGGATCTTAAAGTCTCATTCACTTTGAGAAGCGTCTGGCCCAGGATAAACACGATGTTAAGTAGCCATCTGAGCATTGCTAAAACATACATTTGCCTTTGTAATAAAATGTTTTTAAGAGATAGTAATGGTTACCTTGAGAGCGGTTCATATCAGAATCATTTAAAAACCCTCTGATGAGATGCTTCAATATCTGTCCATCAACTAATGGAAATGAGACATTTAGGAGAAGTGAGGACAGCAGTAATATTTTGCCCTTATTTGGAGGATATCTTGGGTTGTGCAAGGTGCCGTGCAACTTCAGCCTTGATTTCACACCCCAGACCTTCCTCTGTGTCCTTTGGTCTTGAAAGGATGGAGATTAGCCATATGCAGTGTAAGAAAGAGCAACAGGGTGCTCAAAAACCCTTGGCCAGCCTCTGAGTCCGACAAGAAATTGTATCTCTACCACTGACAATGAAAAGACAGAGGTTAGGCTGGAGATGGTTGGGTTTCCATGAAACCCAAGGATGGGTCCTAAGAACGGTCCATCAAAGCTAGCGGAGGCATTGAGGTGGCTCTTAGATTAATTTTAACATGTTGATAACCCATCCTTAATTCCATACTCTAGGCTTCCTGACAAATTCCCAGGATCCTTGTAATAGAGGTGCCAGATCCCGCTGAGACCCAGGGAAGGAAGGGCAGGAGCCTAGATTTTCCCCCAGAAGACGAAGTTTCCCCTCCTGGTATCTGAAGTGTCTCTAAATCCTCCAAGCCAAGGAGGCAAGGAGCCTCCAGGGGCACCAGGTAATTCACTGCAGGAATTTAAAGCAAATCTTATGGTTTTAATGCCCGGGCTTGATGAAGCATGGAAACATTTGCATAACTTTTAAGCATGTGCTTAACACCCCACATGAGCTCGGCGGGAAGGATGGGTTTTCCCTCCCCTTCTTCTCCACTGCCCAAGGAGAGGAGCAGGGACGCGGCGCGAGCCAAGGGCTTTGCAAACGGAGCCGCTGCCGCTGCAAGATTTATGGGAGGGGAAAGGACCTGTTTTCCTTTCCATGATTAATAAAGAGAAGACAAGAAACCTCCACAAAGGCTTCGCGGAGGCATTTCCTCTCTCAGTGCCCAATCTGGTGGGGTCATCGCCTGCCAAATTCCAGGGTGATCTCAGCCCTAGATAGCAGCTCCTCGGGGGATTGGAGGGTCCCATCCTGCTCTCAGGATCCAGAGCTCCCCGTGCTGATGGCCACATCTACTGCTGTGGGCAAGGGGGCTGGGAAGGGGCTTCTTCCAACTTGCTCCGTATTTTGACAACACCAGGAGAACATTCAGGGGCTTGCAGTGCAAATGAGGGGGGTGAGATGCTGTGGTTAAGAAGGACCCTACTGACATCAGAGTCCCATGATCCGGTCACCTCATGGAAACCGTGCCCGTGTGATTCCATAATTCACACCTTCTGACACGGTGAACGTCACCAGCCATCCCACCAACCCCAATTTAACTCCAGCCTCTCCAGACAGCTCCCAGCTATGCTGGGCTCGAAAATCCACCCCAGGGGCTGTACATCCCTTTGCTTGGCAGATTCGAAGCCCCTCGGGTCAACACATCTATCAGCTGTAGGACCCTCTCCCCTTGAGGACCCATGGGGTGCGTTGACAGTCTGGAGGACCATCAGGCACAGATGTTCCCAGAGAGATTTTTCCAGGTGCCTGCGCCCAGAGCCGCATCACTCACAGCGCTGTCTCTGCACGTCGCCCGCTCTTGCGTCTCGCTCCGTTATGGAAGACCTCTCCATGCGGCCACAACTCACCCAGGCAGCCGAGCAGATGGCTCCGACGGAGCAAAGGGGGGATTCGTGGAGCGAGGAGAGACACTGTAATTTTTACCTTGCAGTGACCTGCCAAGCGGCTTCCCCCGTGGCACATAGATCACCAAAAGGTGTGAATTTAAAGCGGGAGAGTTAAATTGCATTAAAGCCAGACATGAAACCTTCTCATTCAACATGCAGCCGGCCTTAATTCGGTTTAGCTTTGTGAATTAAGCTAAACTGGATTAAACCAACTCTAATTTTGAATAAGTGTCCAGAAAGGGGCCTCATGTGCTTCTAACTAATCCACTTTAAGAGATGATTTGGATTAATGTTGATGAATGTCCCCGTATAGATATGTGTCCATGCTGCTGGGCTTGCCTCCTTGGCAAATGCACCGCACTGAGGAAAGGATTTACAGCCCTCCAGCTCTCTGCTACCCCTCCTCCATATGGAGCTTCTCCAAGAGCTGCCTCGACCTTCCTGGGAATGCCAAGCCTGGATTTGACTGCTTTCCTGGAGGGTAGTGTCCTCTGGCTTCACTGATTTGACTGGCCTAGGTTTGACCAGGTGGTTGATCCCCATCCACTCAACAGAAGGAGGGATAAAGATCTGGAGGACGACACCTATCTTGGACATTGATTTGAAGACTTCTCATTCCCAGTAATGGATTCCCATAGGATTTCCGATGAATGGCTGACTTTAGCCGTTCCTTAAAATTTGAAGGTGCTGGTCTCTCTCCGTGGATCATAAAAAAGAGTTTCCATTGACCATACAGAAGAGTTTGGACATGAAGCTCCAAAGTTGACATGACACTATCAAATGACTTATATTATGGAGATGAAAACAAATGAATTCCATAAAATGGTAGCTCCTGCCCAAAATGAAGCCAGGTGCTCCCTCTCAGCCTGTTCCTGCAAGGCAGGAGTGAAGGAACAGGCCAAAATCCCTGTGTTGGTGCAGTTGTGCACACACATCCTAGCACCTGCATGGGACCTCAGAGGAACTGGTCCCCAAACAGCCCCCCTTCCTCACAGAAACAGCTTGTCAACAGTTCTCCATCATAGGGGGTGAGCACCTCC
The DNA here is from genome assembly GCA_032273925.1 of Rhynchotus rufescens. Taxonomy (NCBI): domain Eukaryota; kingdom Metazoa; phylum Chordata; class Aves; order Tinamiformes; family Tinamidae; genus Rhynchotus; species Rhynchotus rufescens. The sequence goes on from JAVCKT010001550.1 coordinate 7,582, forward strand.
CCTTGCCTTTGTCCTTCTAGAGTCTGCTGGTGTTTTTCTAACTAATCCTGTGACTGCCACCTTCATTTCTCTTGCAGAACAGACAATTGGCAATGGATCAATACAGGGTAAACTGGTAGGACAGGGTTGGGAGAAAAAAAATGATTTTTCATTGGGTGGGAAGAGGCCAGTGGTGGAAGACCTTACCACCATAGACAGTTACAAGTAGGAAATGATGTTGAAGAGAGTTTTGCTGATTTAAATACTCATAAAAAGTCCATGACACTTCTCTGAGCCCCCAAATCAATAGAGAAAGATAGTCCACTCTAGAGGGGGCTCATGTCTCCTCTTTCATACACTTCTTCCAAGGAGGAACATAGAGAACCCTTTTCTCTCCAAGGCCAGGAGGAGGAGACAAGACCAGAAACAGCATTTTTAGATGTGGACCGTGAGATAAATGTGACTCTCCTCTCACCTTCAATGGGTTGTGGATTGGGTCTCGCGCAAGGGACTTGTCTACAAGGCAACACTCAGCAAGGCCAATCTGAATTAAGGAAGAGTTTGAGACTCAAGAGTATTAAAGCTCATTTGAAGTGCATGTAAAATGCATGCAAAGTGCACTCGGCTATGAACAGAAGTGCTCTTCAGTCAATGGAGCCTTAATTTACTTCCAGTCCCTTGGCATTTGGGTCAGGATCCATCTCCCTTTACCGTAGATGCCCACAGGTTAGCCAAGAAGAGCTTGTCCTCCAGGCTGGTGGGAACAGGGAGAGCATCTCCCTCGGCAGAAGCCATTCCCAGATGGGATCCTTAACTTACGGGATTCATTAAGACGATTCCTGGAGCTGCCTGGCTTTTCCCAACAGGGTTGGCAGGAGATTGCGGACTTCTTTGCAATGGGATGAGCAACCAGACATCCAGCTCCAGCTGAGCATCCCACCATAATAGTGACTGCTCGGGATGAACATCCCTACGGAAATGCTCCCAGGGATAGGTCTTGTCTCACTATCGGCGATTGAGGTGGTGAGGATCTGCCTCCTCAGGTGACACATGGAACTGGAATCAGTTCCTGGAATCGCAAGAGCCGGCTGCGGATGGAGCGTTTCCAGAGGCAGCTTATCCCACGCGGCTGGAGCACCTTCTGGACCTTCTGGTCCAGCCTCCAAGCTACAGATTTCCAAGTTCCAGCTTGGAAAAACATGCAGCATCCTTGCACACCCAAAGGGCTAAAAGCAGTTTGCAAAAAGACAAGGTTTCCATGCACCTAAACCCCCAAATGCAGCATAAAATAAGAAAAATAGATGCACTCAACTCTCCCCCACGCTAGGTTTTCCAGAGGGGGTAAAAACAGTTGAGTTCCCTTAAATCCTGGAGGATATTCCTGCTCTGGCACCCCCCAGCATAACAAGTATTCCCATCCCTGCCTGGAGGCCCCGGGAGTCTCTTTATTAGGGGCAGCTCTTAATAAGGGAGCGAAGTTGCTGCTAATTAGTGCAAGGGAGAGACGGGCACCGCGGGGGAAGCTCATTATTTAATTCAGTAGGGGAATTAATATCTGTGCAGAGAAGGACATCGCCTCCGTGCTGCAGCCGGGATGCAGCAGGATGCAGCATCCCTCTTGGAGCATCTCCAATGCAAGGGAATTAGGCAGGAAGAGGGATTTTTTGGCGTTGTTTTGGGGAGATTTGTGGGTGTTTTTTGGTCTTGGTGACATGCAAGGCACCCACTGTCAGTGCTCTGCAGAGCTGCATGTGCCCAAAAGCACAATTTTGGCAGAAATGCAAAGAATTTGGGTGGCAAAACTCTTTCACTCCATAAATTAACTCTCATATATATATATATACACACACACCTATATTATATATATATATATATATATATATACACGCACCTATATAGAGAGAGATGTGGTAGACTCAGCACCAAGCATGTGGGAGATTCCCAAGGAGAGGGAATACACATTATGCTGAAAGGGAGGAAATCGTCCCCTGTTCCCAAATCTTGATCCCTATCTGGAATGGGAGGGATTTTTGCGCCCTTTTCCCTCTTTTTCCTCTAGCTCCTGTCATGACAGGCAGCTCTGTTTGACCATGAGAATAAAAAAAGGGACAAAAGAAGGAGAATCAAGGGCTGTTTGCAACTCATGCCATGAGAAAATAATAAAAAATAAAAATAAAAATAAAAAAAGAAGGAAAACCTCGTCTTTTCCTGATGTTTGGGTCCAAAAAGGCATTAAGAACGAGGATCCCCTTCCACAACTGTAACATGGAGATGCCAAGAATGGGAAAAATCCTGCTGAGACTGAGGAGAGCGGAGAATGAGGATAAGTGGAGTCATCGGAAAGCAAAGGACGCTTCCCGCTTTTGGCAGCAGTTTTCCAGCCTGCATCCCTCCGGAGCCGGCTGGGATCGGGGAGCTTTGTGCGAGGTGGCTCCAAAGGCGAAGGAGGCGGAGGAGGGAAAAGCAGGGGGGAGATGAAAAGGGTCGGAGGGCGCCGGGAAGCGGCGGCTGTCGGGGTGATGGATGGGGGTGAGCGGCGGGTGAGGCCCCTCCTCGGCAAGCGGCGAAGCTTGCGGAGAACAAGGGAGCTGTGTTCGCCGGCGCCGCCGAAAAGGGGGATAAAAGGAGAGGGAAGGGGATTCAATTAGTGGGAAATGAAATGAAATAATAAAATAAGAAAATAAAATAGCGTAGGGTAGGATAGGACGGGAGTAGGATAGAGATAAAATAAAATAAAATAAAATAAAATAAAATAAAATAAAATAAAATAAAATAAAATAAAATAAAATAAAATA
>JAVCKT010001551.1:0-13969 GCA_032273925.1 Rhynchotus rufescens
CCAAGCGGGTTCTGTGTTTATCATCTCCTCTCTGCCCCAAGGGAAAGGCTGCGAGAGGCTGCCGGATTCCTGTTAGGCTGCGGGCTGCCCAGCAGGAGACTCCGGCTGCTCCTGCACGGCGTCGCACACAGGCCCGCAGGACGGGTGCCGGCCTTACCCTTCCGAGCCTTCCCAGCCAAAACCTTTCTAAAAAAAAGGTTTCACAAAAAGGTAAAACTGGATAATAGAGTTGCAGTATTAAGTGAAGCCTTATTTTTCCCTTACCCATCCCAACACAGCCTGAAGCAGCGGTGGCACCGAGTACTTCTTCATCTGGAAGAGCTCTGAAGGTTCGCACTCGGTCACAAATCTGTTGGTTTCGCTATTATATTCCACCGGGCAAACGAAGTACTGGTGTTGAGCCAAAAAATAGGAAAACTGGAAAGCAAAAGAAGAGGAGAGATACATGTTTGTTGTTCAAGTCAGAACGAGGCTCTAATGGATGGCTCTGACCCGTCAAGCCAAGGAAAATGAAAAATCCCTGTGGTAAGAGAGACCCTTCTCTAGGTTAGAGAATGTCCAAACAAATCAGCAAGCATGGGCACTCAGTACTTGAATCTCAGCTTGTTTTTCTTATCGCACGTTTGCATTTACTTTCCATTTCTGCATTATAAATAAAAGAAGTCCCAAAGCATTAGCCACCATCAAGGAGTTGTTATTTCTTTACTGTTTACTTTTCAATTAAAACAAATTTGACTGGCCTTAGTGATAAGTTACAGGTACGAGCGGTTACTTAATGTTGTTATTTTTTGTAGGCACGTCATCAGTTCAAACTACCGGCCTAAACCTACAGGTATCCTACCGGAAGAATCCATACCATCAAGTACATAACACAAAAATGCCATTTTAGAAAGCATGAAGAATTGCAATCAAATAGAGGCAATTAAGAGACAGGGAAGCAAATATCAGATAAAATATTTCTAGCAGCAAGAGAGAAACTGTTTCAAGAAAATCCTTTGGTTACTTACAATGAATCCAAATATCACTGTAGAAAAGAAGCCTCCAATGAATCCTTCCCAGGTCTTTTTGGGAGACAACTAAGCAAAAAGAGACAACATAACTCATCAGTAAAGTGGGGGGTTATTTTATTTTTCTGGCTCTCATTTACTAAAGTTGATCTATTCAGGTTTTCAAAGGCTGTCTGTGAAATGCCAGACGTCACCAGCTGAAGATCCATTTACGAATCTTTAGAAACGGGAGAAACTATTTTATCAACTATGCCTAATATTCAACACAACTAAAAGTACTCCATAAATATATTGCTGGAGAAATAAAGAAAATACTGTAAACTAAAACTGAAGTAAATACCTTGATTAACGGAGTTCTGCCAAAGAAGAAGCCAAAAATGTAAGCAGTAATATCATTGCAGATGACACTTGAAATTGGAACCAGAAACCTACACAGAAATATAGAGGGTTTCAGGGAGAAAAACAAAACGGTGCCAAGGTTTAAATGCAGGACAGAGCAACTTAGAATTTATACAACAGCCTTCTCACTTAGGAAATACTTATTAAAAAAATAAACCCATACTACATTCAACTAGTAGTTGCCCCATATGCAACATATTTAGCTCTACTGTTCTAAATGTTTAGCCAGTCAAGACTGGTAGAGAGCCACACAAATTCAAGGTGTAAAATCTGAATTTGGCAAACGAACCTAAGCCCGAATGGGTTGACATTTTCTATCAGACTTGACCACTGATGCTACCGCTATGAAGAAAGCAACAGAAATAAATACATATTAATGCGATTGGCAGCATCAAAGCAAGTCCAATCATAATATAGTTCAGCAAAGCCTGAACTAAAAAAGTTTCTTTTCCTTTTCCTCAAAGCACATCTTCCCTGCAATCAGCTCCCCAGTTATGAACACATCAGGAAGATAAAGAGGGGTACATAAAATACTATGCACTCGCAAAACACAGATTTTCTTCCACATACTTGTACTGGATTCCTCAACCAATAAGTTCGACTCTTTCTATTTGAGTGAGGGGTGAGGAAATCCACCCTGTGTGCTGCACTTCGGAGGCACTGAACCTCGCCTGCCTCCTCACAGTTGAGTACAAGCTGGATGTGGGCATTAAGATGACCAAACAACATCCAATATTTAAACCTATGAATTATTTAAAGCCATTTGAATTGATCTGAACATATGGAATTAAGGGAAAGCCACAGTCAGGATTCTCCCATTGTACAATACAGATCTTGACTCCAGATTGACACAAGAGACTCCTGAACTGTGGCAGGAAAGGGCTGCCTGCTCTTATTTTAGCTGAACTCCCTTTAAACAAGATGAGTGGCATAACATTAGCATTAAATGACACTCTGCTTGTTAAAATTATCTCGCTTGCTTGCTGAAATAAGCTCACATTTTTAAAGATTTTGGGGAAAAAAAGAGAGCTTTTTGGTTTTTCAGCTCTCTCTCTGTGAGGACGCAGTTTGCTTCCAGCCAACTTAAGGGCCCCAGTGACAGAGCACCGAGCACGTTGGAGCTCACCCACGACCCCCAGAGAGCTGCCGGCTATTCAGGAATTCGGCACCGTCTCTCTCGGCTTACACTCCTGTCTAACAAAACGCTCCAGGAACCTGCTCAGTGCACGTGCAAGCAGCCCCAGGCCCTGCAGAGGATGAAGCTCTGTGCTACCCTGCACACCGGCTGCCACCGGAGTCCAGGAGGCTCCTGCATCCTGCCCCTCATCCTGCCCCTCCTTGCTTCCCATAGCCCCGTTCCCCTCGGCCCGGACGCTCCTTTGTGTGGTGCCCATTTCACCGTTATTCATGGTTACTCCCTGTGCTGTGCAGAAGCACCAACCCTGCAAGGCGACACAACGGGGAGGCAGTTCAGTGCGGGCCCCTTACCAGATCATGCCTTCAAACAGATTTTGGATGACAAGATGAGATTGAGTTACAGTGATCAGCAAAGTGACATGAGTCCATGCGAACTGTTAACAACGCAACAACACAACAGTTAGTGAAAACACACACCAGTTCACCCTGCTCCCTACCGCTCTGCGCGAGCCCGGGGCTGCCGAGGCAAGAGCAACGCTCGGGACCAGGGGACATACAGCATAGCACCAGGTGGGGGACTTCTTAGGGGCTTTCTCCCAAAACAAAACCCGGACAAACCCCACAAGTTTTATTTCTCCCCCTCATTTCTCTTCATCTCGCATTGTTATTTATTTTCAACGTGCAGTTAAAGGTCTGATTTAATAAGACAACCCTTCAGCATGGAAGAAACAAAGAAATGGCAGGCAAAGTGATATTCTGCATATATGTGCAGTGGACAAGTTAGAAGTGTAACGTTCAGATGGCAGTGAAGAACTCATGAACGTCATGCTCCAACGCCACGGAGGGGCCAGGACAGAAGAGCAGCCCTTTTATGAAACCTGACATCTCTAAGGTTGGGACGAGCGGAAAGAAAGGTAATTTGTGTGTGTGGTTGTTGAAAGCACCAGCCCTGCCTTTGGGAACACACGCAGCTGGTTCATTCTGCAGCAGCAGTGCACGCTGAAGGATGGGCCAGCGGAGCTGGCACACAAAAACTTGCTTTTGCAGGCACTTTGACATCAAGAGCAACGGTTATCTGGCCAGGCATCACTGGAGGGAAGCACCCTCAACGTCAGGGGCTCTGCAACACTCAGTGCTGGGTGTGAGCTGCCAGAGCAGCTTCCCTAGGGCAGCCAGGTGCTACTTCTATAGTTACAAAAGCTTGAGAAGGCTCAAAGCGGGGCCCAGAACTGCCCCAAGGTTTCTGATAGGCCTGGTCTGCTGGTTAATTACAGCTTCTCTGCAGCAAAATTTCTGCTGTCAACGCATGAGTTTTGGAGAAGCGGTTAAAATCAAATGGCTATTGATTTTATTGGCTCATGAGACACGTGACTTGACACCACCTTCCTCTTTCGGGAGAAGCGGAGACTAAAAGGAAGAGGAGGGAATCCAAGTATTTCCCTTGTGCCAATTTGAAGATGTGTTTGCGAGTCTGTATCCCCTAGAAAACTGCCTCTCCCAGACCAGTGAATTTTCCCAGCAAGCAGGGCACATTCTTCTGAGGGAGAAGCTGGTTTTTATGCTCTTAAAGTGCTCAGCCAGGTCCTAGTCACTAATCAGGGATCCTCAGCGGTGCAACGCTACTTCAAGCGCTACAAAAACTAGCTGCAGTCCTGGGACTTTGGTCATATTAGATACCTAGAGGAGAGAGGCTCGAGTTCTTGTTTATCTAGTAGGCTTTTTATCAGGGGACTGAATACTCGAGACAGAATCAGTTTAACAGGCTGCTAATCCATCCAGGCCCAGCAGAACACAATACCAGAGTACACAATAAAACACACTAGCAGCCTATTGCCATAAGTAGCAGTGTCACTTTCTGTCATTTTCTGTACATGGGACCTCACAAGTTATAGCTTTTATTCACTGCGAAATGATACCTTGTGAAACATCAATAAACAAGGTGAGGAGAACCCGGACAGGCCAAGGAGCCTTGAATTCACATTACTGAGAGCTGACCATCTTTTTTTTCTCCTGTCTTCCAAGCTATTTCATGGGGATAAGGACAGGGCAGGTTCTAGTGATTTCCATAACGAGGCAAGCGGCCCCAGGGAAGCGGGTGATACCCACCATGTAGAACTGCAGGCGATAATGTTTCTTCACTAAACTCAGAACAAACATGCAGAAACCTGCAAAACAAAGCAAGGATGATTTGCACAGACTCGTACTTAATTACCAGGAAGCAGGATATCACAAGAGTTCTTTTCGCTCAAGCACGTTTTAATCCCTCAACTTTTAGAGCCACCTGCAGTCAGGGGATATCGAGGATGACTTATTCTCATTAGAAGGCATTCATTAACATTAGTCATCATGTCCCTTTCATGAATTTTAATATTAAGTCCCATCACAGCCATCACTTTTTAGGGTAGGAGACCACCACCTATAACAGGTATTCCAAGGCAGAGGTCAACACGCTTGTTTTTGTAGGGTTAATGGTTTTCCTAGGTTATTCCCATACCCCGTGGCCCTGAAAGACACAGAGTTGCAGGCAAGCCAAGGCAGAGGTGCAGACGTGGGGGAATGCAAGTGATGCAAAGAAACCTCACGCCAGGTGATTGCACCGTCCCGCCTGCGCGCCCAGCAGGCACCAGCTCGGAAGCGGTAGCAACCAGTTCCTCTAATACCCTCTTGGGCAACACCTCTCACCTGGGCAGGTAGTTAAGAGGTAGGCAAAAGAAAGGAAGCTGGAATTGTTATTCCTGTTTTATTGACGGGGAATCTGAAGCAATTTGGCCAACACCCTCCAGCCAGAGTAGCTGCAGAGTGAGGAACAAAACTCTGTCTCGAGCTTAGGCCCAGCCGTCCCTCCTGTCCAGCAGGCTCACCTTCCCCTTCAGCTGACCTAAAGCCATTTTAACTGCATTTCTGTAGATTGCAACTACTTGTTCAGAAAGCAATATGCCAGAGGACAGATGCCTTTGGTTCTTTTTACTAGGTGAGAAGTTTTAAAAACACTCTCTCTCTGGAAAGCGAGGAAAATTTTTCAGTGCTGTGCTGTCTGAATTACCTTGCAGACCAAGTAAAGCTTCAGGTGCTTTGCAAAACAAATTTCCAATCTAGAAGTACATCTTATTCCTGCAGAGCTGGCAGGACACTTGCACAACAAGGCTTCACTCCAGCAGAGCAATTAAACCTGCAAGTCATCTCCGTGGGTACCACTCGCACTAAAAACTATTCATATATAGAATAATACTACTCATATACTCAAGTATTGAGTGCAGTCTTTAAGCTGCAGTCTTTAAGCTATCAGAAGTAACTTATGCTAAATGCTAACAAGCAGTATTAGCTTGACCTGCATCTATGTTTTTATGCTACTTTATTCTCAGTGAATGTTGGATTAGTGAAATTTGGATTAATCTTTTCACAAAAAAAAGAAAAGGCAAAATGACCAGAAACAGACTAGAAGGAAGAAGCCAAAGCAGAGCAAGCTGCAGAGTGCGAGGGGAGGTTTTTCAAATCCAACCTACAGAAACCAATGCAGCTCAACATTCTCCCACCTCTGAGTTCTTACACTTACCCGCCAGATAGAGTGCAAAAGATATAAACCTGTGGTAACGGATTAGGAACTGCAGCTGCTCTCTTCTCTGCACAAACGTAGCAAAGTAATCGGCTACGGTCTCGCCATAAAAAAAGTAGTTCACACACAGCAAGAAGTACCTGTAACACAGAACACACATATAGAGGTGTGTATTATTTCTTTAAAACAAAATGGTAAATCTTTTAATGCTGTTCTTTAAAAAGATATAGAAAAATTGTAAATTGGGAAATACTTGTGATAAAAGACTAAATGAATATAAAGTAAGCCTTTGTTACTTCTGCCTCCTCTGACAAGTCTGTTCTTGCAATTTAGTTCTTCCAAAGCAACTTGCATTTAAAAAAAAAAAAAAAAAAAAAAAAAAAAAAAAGCACTTTTTGAAGAGGAATATAACCTGAGCAACACTTTCCTACTGAGTTACAGGGTTGGATACTCCACACCTATTCAAGTCTTTTGCGGGTTTTGTTCGCTGATTGTCAGAGCAAGTACTGAGCATTACCCACACAGACAATTCTGCCTATTTTTTCCTGTATACAGCATCAAAAGGATCATGTGTGGTTGCTGCCCTTCAAGCACAGAGAAAGCCCTTGTATAATTAACTCTCTGAGGTTCTCGGGCAGTTTCAAGACAACTCCTCCTGAAGGATCTGCCAGGGAGATATCTCGAGTCAAGACCTTGCAGGGCGAAGCCGCTTTAGATCCTCAAATGCAAAGGCAGCAGAAAAGAAACACTAAATCTAACCCAGGAAAAGATGCACCCATGGAACCTACTTTCCAGCTTTCCACTGAGGTCAGGCACGGAGCAGCTGCAATCTAAGATGGCCTGGCTCTCTGAGTATCCTTAGACAAGGCTGCGCTCGCTGCTTATTTCTCCCGGCCTCCCACGGGTGCTGGAGCTCGTTTTTCAAGGCTGCACATCTGTGAACATGCCCAGGAGCTCCGGGAACAGGATCCTCTCAGCTCACTGAAATGTCTCCTTATTTACTCTCAGGGGCAACACTGAAAGGAGCTGTGATTTGGCCAAAATAAAGCAGCTGATCCCGAGTTTCACCTATGGAAGCAGTGGTGGTTAACGCAGCAAGCGGACAAAGCAGTGGCTTCCATCTCTCCTCAGGGAACTGAGGAGGGTGTGTGGAGAGCTAACAGCACAAATCCACCCCTCGCCACAATAAAATTGCTTCTAGAACTGAAGCAGCAATATAGTAAGAGACAGGGAATAACTGAGATATTTCCATTTATTTATTCCACAAACAATGAACACTGGACAAGCCTGAAGAATCATGTCCTCACACACTTCAGATACCACGGTACGTGCCCTGTACCTCCCTATAATGCTCACTTGAACCAAAAGCCTTTATTTCTCCTCAGAAACAGAGGTAACTGCCCTGGTTCTGTTCAGCTGTGCATAGACAGCACATAGTTACAAATATCTGGAATTTGCCAGAAAAAAAATAATTTACTCTTCAGTATCATACCAAATTTTTTAGACTGAAGAGATGCAGGAACGTTTCTCTTCGAGGTAGATATCTTATTTCAACACCCCTAAGATGAATTGTGTATAGAATAACGTTTGTCAAGAAGTATATAAAAACTATCTCCCCCATGAACGCTCCATAGATTTGGAACATAGGATACTTACTTGTATATGGGCAAAAATAGGAATCTGGACATGTAGCCCAGAATCAAGGTGTTTTTCTTGCTACTTTTGGAAGAGAAATAAAGCCAAACATTATAGCAACCAGGAGGTGAGTGCAAGAAGCAGGTACTGGTCCAGCCCCTTCAAACTTCACCCTCCTTGGAGAACAGAGGTAGCCAAGGTTAGACTCCAGTTTTCCACCTGTTCTATCTTCAGTGCATTCTTTCCCTCTTTAATGAAAAAGTATCAGTCATTTTTTGCATAATGTTGTCTTCTCAGTAATAACTGGACAATAGTAAAAACAGCTTTCCCTGTTTGTACAGAGGCCCGAGATGTGTTGCCCGGTTTGAGTATATTGGAGACCAGAAAGATGAGCTCAGTTTTTCAGAAGGTGAAACTATCATCCTTAAAGAATATGTAAACGATGAATGGGCCAAAGGAGAGCTGAGAGGCACGTCTGGAATTTTCCCATTGAATTTTGTGGAAGTAATAGAAGACCTTCCTGAAACAGGTATGAGTGTGTTAGCAACCCTGCAAGCATCTTCCTGCAGCACATAGATTGGCATTGCATACATACAGGCAGCATAAAAGGATATAGGATAAAAGTTCAACAGACAGTGGACAGGGAAGGAGCTGGAGAGAGGACAGGTTAGAAAAAAAAAAGAGTAGGATTTAAGAGTTGCTCTTTATAACCACTTGAAATATTTAAAATTTCCATCATTAGTAAAGTTTTGAAAGTCACTGTGTCTGTTCTAAGCTGCCCTTTGCTCCACAGGTGTAGGGGCATCGCTGAAGAGCAAGGTGGAAGGTTCCTCTTCCCTTCCTCAGGTAACAGGTTTTTATAGGCTGGGCCCGACTCGGTGTACATCTTCCACAGGCTTGCACAGACTTTGTTATCTCTGTACCATGTCACGCTTGCTGCATGGCTTTAAATTGCAAAATTAACATGACCTTGCAGAGTTGCATGATGTTGCAGTAACATAGAAATTTGACAGTTGGTCTAAATTGATAAGTTCATAGCTTCTTGGAAAAGAAGTATTTTTTAACCAAAAGAGTGCACAGTTCTCATTAACTCTGTTTTGTTTCAACTATTGTCGCAGTGGATTAATGTTGAATTTCTTATTAATCCTATTAATTTTTATTAATGATTAAAAGGAATGTACATAGGCAAAAATCTGTAGTAATTACTGAAATGTTGTTCTAGTCTGCACGCGCAATGAGTATTGGATGAAGGAGGAGTCAGGAGACCTAAGTCTCTACCCCTCTTTCACCAGAATAACTGAGCTGGCGCTGATGGGCTCCATTCACACTTTGGAAATTAATTTTTTTTTCTCTTTTTGTTCACTTGAATAGAACAACAGACATTCAGTAGAGTGGTGTGAAGCACTACATGATTTTACAGCAGAAACCAAAGATGATTTATCCTTTAAAAAGGGAGACTGCATCCTAATACTGGAACAAGTAGATGCAGAGTGGTACAGAGGAAGACTGAATGAGAAGGAAGGAATTTTCCCAGCGGTTTTTGTTCAGACCTTCTCAGGTACAGTGCTCCTGCTAGCAGGCAGATGGTTATTCCTTAGGTTGTGACAGTAAAGTGTTATATAAAGATACTTATCTCTAGAATCCGTGTGGTCAGAATCTTCACAGAGCACACAACAATCACATTTATCCTCCTTGATTCTGAAGCTAGGCCCTCAGTGAAAGCCAAGAGGGAATAACCACCCATCGGAGTGACCAAGAGTGCACACTAATTGCAGCTCTACAGAGGCCCTTACTCTCCATATGTAAAGAGGAAAATACAGCCTTCCTCTGCCACTGGGAATTTCAGCAAAGTGAACTTTAAATGTAGCCCCTTTATAAGCAGGACGTGAGAGTGAGTTTGTACTGTATAATGAACTGGTAGCAGTGGGGACAGGGTTGTGTTTTTTTTTTTTTGGTTTTTTTTTTTTTTTTTTGTTTTTTTTTTTTTTTTTTTTTTTCCAAACAAGAAAAAGAAATTTAGAATTTAGAGCATTGGGCACTGTATGGGCGAGGAATGACAGGAGGGCCAGGGGACTTCTCCAGAAACAAAGATCTGGTTCACTGCAATCCAAATAACTTGTGTTGTCCATATCCTGCAGCCAGGGTCGAGTCACAGGGTCGAGAAGGGAAGAAAGGAAAAGCCAAAGCTCTTTATGATTTTCATGGAGAAAATGAAGATGAGCTTTCATTCAAAGTAAGTACTCTCTTTTTTAAAACACTCATAACAAATGCTTAAAAAAGATTTATATGTATTAAAAAATACTTACATTGAGCAAAAAGGAGTTTTCACTTTAACAAAGCTTAAAAGATTTCACCAAAGAGGGACAGAAAAAGACTGTGGAGAAGAGAAGGAGGGGAAAAAAAAAAAGGGAATCCAAGTCATCCTCTGACCTAACTATTTCAGCAAACATGATAGAGCACAAACCATCGTCCTTTTGCAGAGCAGCCCTCTTCAGTTCTTGCTCAGTTGATGCAGTTACAGGAACCTGCTGTTCAGTTAAAAAGGCAGCAGAGAAGGTGCAAGACGAGCCCAAGCAGCAGTCACAGCAGCGGGGGCTCGAAAGGGCCCTGAGTGCAGGGGGACTCGGCCTGCAGTAGGGTTGGGCAGCTGGATGCACACACACCCCAGGGGCAGTTCTTGCTGGATACGGAGCCAGCGTCCCAACAGCGCGCGGCTTTAGCTCCCAAGTCATGACTTCCATAACGGTGTCCTCAAAAGCAAGTGTCTGAGAAGCAGCAAAGCTTCCAAGCAGGTCCAGAAGAGCGTTATTAGCGAGAAGGTACTCTAAGGCACACAAAATAATGTGTTTCTGCAGCAGGAGTTTGCAACAGTGAAAAGACAGATGATCCTTTGAAGAAGAAAAGGGGGAGGGAGGCACTGGAAAAAAGGCAAGGGCTGCAGCAGGGCCTCACATGGAGGGTGGGACAGGGGAAGATGAAACTAGAAACAGAAGATCAGACAAGATCTGGAGTTTTTGCAAGACCAGATGGAGCTTACACTGCTGCGTAGCTTTTGGGGAACATCTGCTGAGGGAAAACCTTCCAAGGGCTGGAAAAAAATGCAACTAAATTGAAAGCAAAACTTTGAGGCATTTAAAGAAAGCCTTTAATAAAACGGAAACGCGCATAAGGTGGCAGCCTGCATTGCCTACCTAAAGCACTTCAGCAGAACTAGTTTTCCTTTCCAAAAAGTGGTGACTTTTCAACAGATGACAGGTGTTTGCTTACCTGAGTAGAAGTTGCAGCCATTTTTTGGCAAATAGAGTCCCAAAGAGGTCTAACTACCGGAGAAGAGAGACCAACTTGGTCCTGCTTGTCTTCTGAATGGCATCAGCTGTGCGTGCGTTACTATTTTACTGCAACCTGCCCGGGCTCACATCACCTGTTCTCTTGCAGGCGGGCGATATGATAACAGAGCTGGAAGCTGTGGATGAGGACTGGATGAGTGGAGAGATGCAAGGAAAATCGGGGATATTCCCCAAAAACTTTGTTCAAATTTTAAGAACACCATGAAGCATTGCCTGCCTTTGTGCTCCCTGCTTGGGGGGGAGAAGGTTTCCATCCCACTGGCACAGCGAGCAAGGACATGGCTTTTCTTTGACTATCAACATGTTTTGCACTACTTTTTTCTAGACAGTCATACCAGTATCTTGAAGTCAAGTAAGAAAATTGTAGTCTTTTGTGACGGTGTATTTAGCCTCATGCTTCACGAACACTGGGAGAAGAAATAAAAGGAAGACTTTTAGCAGATTCCAGTTAAGGAAGTATGGAGGAGAAATACCATTTTAATTTAACTTCTTGTTCTTAACGTTCTACTATGTTTACTGTCTGCTAATACATTTATCATGTATAAAGTATGCATAAAGTAAGCTGCTTTGGGCTTCTTTAAAACTTTTCTTAAATCTAAATTAAAAAGTAGTTTTTAAGATATCATCACAACATTCGATATGTAAATCAGGTTCAGTATTCTGGTTTTATTACTGTTCGACTTCCACATTGAAGTGGAATCCACTTGTTTTATGACTGAGAGGATAAGGCAGATAAGTTACGTTAGTAGAAAATTGTCAAATCTAATAATGATAGAGGAAGGCTCAGCAGCGAGCCCTCGTGGGTACTGTCCTTCTGTTCTTAGATGGAAACTGTTTATAGCGGGGGAAATCAGAAAAATAAAATAGAAGCATTTTGCCCCTTGAGAAGATTCAAACCACTGCAGACCATCTCCTAAACGTTGCTCGCCTGCCCCACGCTCGCCTGCAATTGCCAGGTTTCCCTCTTTCTGGTACTCACCATTCTGGCAGCACCTTCTCCTGCCTCCCGCCCCAGCAGTAGCCGGCGGAGCGAGCGCTGCTGCTCTGGCCTCGGCTCCCTCACCGTCGTGCAGGGGCTGGAGCCGCTCGCTGCTCCCTGGGGCTCGGCAACGCGCCTCCGATCGGGCTGCTGCTCTCAGCCGGGAAGCAGCCTCCGCTTCAGCTTTCCGCAGCCAGGGGCGATGGCTTTCACTGGGCTCCCGCACACCTGCTGTGCTGAACAGCCGGGTAAAGGGTCTGGCAGGGCTGGAAGGGAAGGAGACCCAAAAAAAAAAAAAAACAAAACCCCAGCCACAACCCCACAGCTGGGCAAACATGACTTCAAGAAGCTTTAAGCAAAATAGTAAGAGTCGGCGTGATTTGAACTACTATAAAGGAAAGCAAACATGCCAAACAAACATCACACCTTTATGCTACAGCAGCACCGGGTCCCCTATGTGGGGAATGAGGATCACAGGGAGCTTTAGTGAGCTGAGAATTGGCTTTTTACCCATTAGAGGGATCAGCATCAGAGAAAGAGTGACCAAGCCTGTGCTAGTCCAGAAAGCTGGCAAGTCAGCAGCATAGCCAGCAATTCCTGCTCTGCCTTACCAGCGAGCCTGGCCTGAACCACGTGGAATGAAGCTTGAATCCATGTCCAAGGACAACCCTTCCCTGTCCTGAACCTTCCTGCCAGGAAAGGCCAAAGGTTCCTGCTGTTTCTTCAGTGCTAACATCCGTTTCCTCCTGGAGGGCTCTGAGCAAGCAGAGCTGGCTCCCGTGAGCCCTCCCAGCCTGCTCAGCCACGGGCATCCAGTAGCTCCTCCTCAGGAGCCCTGCGGAGGCTCTTGGCAAAGCGCTGGCGAGCTCGGGAGGGGAGAGCAAAAAATAAAGGACAGGACACCCAGGTCCTCCCCCGAAGCCGTAACCAGGGTGAAGGTAGGTGGAGGTGAAGTGTATGATGTTTACTTACTTTTTGTCTGGCAGTTTTTTTAAATTTTGATACAAGTCTTACAGTAGAATTAAATTTTTGTATTTTTTCAATTTCCTCTCCCCCTATTTTTATAGTTGTGTATCGATGGGTTGTTTTTGTAATTTAAGTTAGAGGTTGAAGGTCTGTGCCTGGCCGTAAATCAGCCACTCTGCTTTAATCAATCCAATTTATTCAATCCTCTCCTCCCTGTGCTGGGCTAGGAGAGCAGCAAAGCCACCAGTGGGAGCAGGGAGTGCCCTCTGAGGGCTGCCTGCATCAGTGCAGGCAGCTAAAATCCATTTAGTTTTGTTTAAATGCAAGGAAGTTAACTGCTTGGCTCTTACAGAAAGCATATGCTACCTAATTTATAGAAATCTAGGTCACAAATGGTAACTGCAGCATAGCAGCAGATCTCAAATATATCCTTGAAATTCTGCTAGACATTGTTAGGATAGAGATGGCTCTGATGTACTCCAGGCTTCTATGGTTTGACCTAACCCCTGGAAATGCCTTCAGGAGGAAAGCTCTGTTTCACGTGCAAATAAGTGTCCTAAGTAAAGCTCTGCAAGTCCATTACGTTTGTTATGGTACCACTGTAAATTAAAAATGTATTTAATCAGTAAATTTTTTTTTATAATTAAGTCATGACTGCATTTTTATCATTATTTGTTATTAGTAATAAGAATATAAGAATAATTGTATATTTAAATATTCAATGAATATTGATATATAATATATTGAAGGATTACATACTAATTTTAATTATTTTTTATTTCTTAGTAATTTACTATATCATGTATAGTTTATAAAAAATAAACAAAAGTTATAATACTATAACTATTAATTGATATATTTTATCATACAAGGACAAGAGGGAACGATCCTCTACCTACCGTTTTGAAGACGGATATACTGCCAATTATACTATGTCCTTCATTTT
>JAVCKT010001552.1:0-15032 GCA_032273925.1 Rhynchotus rufescens
GGAAAGGAAAGGAAAGGAAAGGAAAGGAAAGGAAAGGAAAGGAAAGGAAAGGAAAGGAAAGGAAAGGAAAGGTCAAAACCTTCTTTCTACATCAATCAGCATGTCCTCTGTCAACTCTCACTTTGGCCACTTGCCTGGATGTAATGGAATATGTGCTGGGATTGGTGCTGACCTTATAGCCATATACGTTGCCCGTGGGACAAAGTTCAACACAGGTTGTCTGTGCCCTCCAGCACCCAGCCCTGAGTCACTGCATTGTCTAATCACAGAAAGGAGAAGAAAAAAGATTATTGATTGCTCTTAGCTACTTCCGTAAATGCATGATGCAAAACATACCTATATGTGTTCCTTCCTCCCTTGTTCTTTGTATCTGACTGTCGATTTGCAGATCTATTCGTGAGGCTGCAGTGCAAGTGTATTCAGACCTTGTCCTTCACTCGTGTGTAGGTGGCAACGTGGTGTTTGGGGTAGGACAGATCAACTGGACAGAGACACACATACCTTAGCAGTGTGGGACTGTTGCATATGGGTTTCATTAGTATGCTTTACACAGCATGAAGGAAGGATGCTAAGAAATGGCACTGTATATGGTCATTTAAGAACTTCATGTAGTTTTACTCCTATAGATTAAACACCAGCCTTAAAAAACAAATTTAAAAAAAAGCCAAAAAAAAAAAATTCCCATGGGTACTAGGTGAAGTTGAACACATACTTCAAAGTCTCTGACACTCAGGACCAAATTATTTTCAGTCTAGCTATAGTATGATTGCAGTTCATGAACGAAAAAGGAGTACTGACTTCAGTGTGAACACTGAACATGACCCAATGCAGAAACTGGATGCAAATTATAACCTGTTATTAGCAGAAGTAGCATGGATCAGAAGAAACCACCAGAATCATATTTTGTTTTGGGGGCTGTGAAATGGGTTAAACAAGATGTAAATGTTTTTTTAAAAACCCACCATTTAAAATTGTTCAAAGTAATTTGTTTCTTTGTAGGAGAGTGAAATAAATATTTTAAACAATCCAATTTTACATACACTGTATTAACAATTTGTGTTATTTTTTTAAAATAACTATTCTACAAAATGTAACAACAAAGTAGTCACAGTCCAAGAAGTCACTCCAGAATAAAGCCTATTAGTTGGTAGTATGGTTATATTTGTACTGCAGCCAGAGGACAAACATTGAAGCTGATATAGTTTAGCTTAAATGTTGGATTATATAGTGGACATCATTGTTTTAACGGTAAATTCAACTGCTTTGTAGTCATCTGAGTCACTGATATTTCTCTAATGATAAAAATACCACAGTAGGTTTTATTGTGGTATTTTACAACTCTGCAAAATTACAAAGCCTAAAGTTAACTTGCACAATGAAAATCTGTTCTTCTGATGACTGGGTCCTATGGTTTTATTTCGCTCCTCAGTAGCATATCCTTTTCTCTCTCTCTTTTTTTTTCCCACTTAGTTGTGTCAAATCTTGCTAATTTGAGATTTAGAGAGCTGCTAAATTGTTTAAAACATCAAATGCTTGGGTGAAGAGATACTGCAGCACAGGTACGAAACATCACATTTTTGTCTGATGACTGTGAAGCTGGCTGGCCACTTTGTAAAACTGCTGACACGACAGGCAACTTTTCAAAGGCCTTTTTAAAGTTATCTGAATAAATACATTCATCACTTTTATGTTGATTTGGTTATTACTGTACTTTTATGCACAGTGTCCTAGCAAAGTGAAAATTAAAACAAACAAAAAAAACTGTTAATACAAGATGTTGCTTGCTACAGAAATTAACTGATGACAACATGTTGGAAGATTATGGAGCTGAGGCTAAACCCAGTGTTTTCATCCTGCTCTGAACTCACCAAAAAGGAGATTAAGTGTGGCTTTCACAGAGATACGGGCTATCGCCAAAGCTCACAGATCCAGACCTAAACCTCTCTGTGTATCAGGAAGAATTTGAACCAGATAAGCAAGATGGATGCAAGGCCACGAGGGCTTTTGAAGTAAGAAACCAACTAAATATGGTAGACGGGAGAGTTTATAGCTCATGATTTCATGTGCTATTTATGCGTGCTGGATTAAAGCGCTCTAATGCACGGCGAAAGGAGAGGAATTCCCAGGCTTCCAGGAAGGAGCAGCTGCTGGTAACTAGTGGGAAGCAGTGTGGAATTACCAGACTTTGACATTTATAGTAAGAAGTGCTGCCCATGAGCACCCGGCCCTGTCCCTCCATTCAGTGTGTGCGCGCTGGGGACAGAGGCGGACCTCAGTCTAAGCAGCAATGAAGATGAAAAAAGGAAAAAAAAAGAAAAAGAAAATTTCAGAAGAATGTTACATGTACAAAAATATGATTTCAACTTTGAAAATAAATAAGTTCAGTTTATTAAGAGCTGGTGCCAATTGCTGAACAAAATACACATCCTCGAGTAAAGAAACATGTTGGCAAACTGTTCTTATTTTCTTTTTTTTTCTTTTTTTTTTTTGATTTACTAAAATACAAGTTGGACCTTTTTTTTTTTCTGCAAATATATAATTTGTCTCCCTTAATTACATCTCCTTGTAACTGTGACCATCATTCTCCTTTAAGCCGAAGACTGAGCAGATTATTATTATCATTATTTTTTAATTCTTAGGAGTCTGGCCACATACGCAGCTTTTTTTTAAAGGGAAAATACTTGACAATGAAAAAAAAAGAAAAGAAAAATATATTTTTTCTAATAAATAAAAATAATTTAAAACGCTAGAGGCTATACATGACTAGTTCTGACTGTGTTCATTTATAAATGAGATAGTTTCCAAAATACGTGGAAGCAATATTAAAGGCAGACAAACAAAGATCTGTCTACTTTATTTTCCCGTAACGCTCGCCCTTCGTAATGTCTCCAGCAGTGGTTCAGCATGTAAGAGGAATAAATGTCACATCACCATTCATGGAGTTTATCAGGCTTTAAAAAAATAGTTCTGGCCTCCAAGGAGTCAACATTCATCTTCCACTTCTCGGATTGGCGGTATCAAGCTGCTTGTCGATTTGTACTGGTTGATCTGGTTGGCCATGTGAGTGCTCATGGGCTTGATCTGAATGTTTCTGGGATAGGCATTATCCGGCTCATCTGTAAACCATTTCTTTTCTGCTATGGAGCAAAATGGGTAGAGACAGAATAAGGAGGGGAAAACAAGAATTTTAATTAGAGCAGCACACATACACACACACCGAAAAAGAGCAGGGGCAGCAGTCAGTAAAGTTCATGGAAAAAAGGCAATCAATAGAAGCTGACTTTGACTAATTACTAGCAGTACAGTGCATTAGATTTGATTAATACCTTTGGAAATACTTATCATGAGAGGAGGATGACATGTCTGCAGATCTGATAGTAAGGAAGGTGTTAAAGCAAACCGGCAATTTGCTTGTTGAATGTGAGAGCTGTTTTACAAGCTCCGGCGAATGCCCTCTGCTTCATTTATCGGCAAAGAATTCAAATCCAGAGCTAAACCGAAAAGCCAGATGGGGTAAGGGCGATATGGAAAAGAGCACGCGAGTCCATACACAGGTGGGTGCCTAAACGGCCACTGGCTTCTCTGAAGCTTCCCACCCCAAGGTGGCTGGTGTCACCTCCCCTGGACCAGGCACAGGATGCTCAGCGGACACACTGTCCCTTAGGCATCTGCTCCAAGAGACACAGAAGGAGGTTCCTGGTACCCCCTGCCGTGGGTGGGAGCATCCTGGTGGAGCAGGATGTCAAGAGGCTGCAAGGATGAGCTGGTCCCCACTTGCCCAGGGCTTGTACCCATTGCACTGCACTGTCCCTGTGCAGATGTTGGCTAAAACTTGTTTAAAAAAAGAAAAAAAAGAAGAAAAAGAAATCAAAGGAATGATGTTTTTGATTCCTGCAGAGAGCAACTACTTGTCTCATCTTTTAATTGCAGATAAGTAGCTTTATGAGGTGGCTCTGTTCAAAGACTTCCAAACTCCTGTTTTTGGACTGGTTTACAGTCTTTTGTTGCTTGTGCTTCAACAAGCAATTGTGCAGGTGGGATGTGCATCCTCTCCCTCTGTCCTCTCTGCCCCTGCTTGTGGGGATGAGCACAAACTGGTCACAAAAGAGATTCTGCAGCTATGGTGTCTTCATTATGAGCATTTTGTCAATTTTACTTCAGGTATGGGATTTAAATATCCCCTCACAACAAACTCCAAACTCCAAAGGTTTTACACTTTTATTTTATGATGGATTTGAAATTAGTGCTTATTCTTAAAATAAAATAAAGGAATTACAATCATCACCATGGTAGGGCTATCCCTCAAGGTAACTACTATATTGTTTCTTGTTGTTTTTTTCTTTAAAATTGCTTTCAAAATGTCCTCTCATTTGAAATTAGTGTAAATATTCTCCCCCTCCCTGCTCTGAAGTTGTCTGAATCTCAACAATGTTCAATCTCCAATCTTCCCCTCTCTCTCCTACCTATTATAATTAAGTTCCCTTTGATTTGAACAGATTGGACGATAGGAATTCATAATGTTACATCCTGCACACTGAAGCTAACTGATTAAGTGCTTTAAATTATTCTTCCTGACAGAATGATAAAGTTACAATCTGTTCGGAGATGATCTACAGCTTGCCAGACTCCTACCGCTTCTTTCTACATTCATTTATCTTTTTGTCAAGCAGTTAGGAAAAAAAGGCCTCAATTCCATAGATCTTTTAAAGTCATCAGAACATCTGAATTATTAATGAGACTTTAAGGGAATGGTTCCTGATGGAGGCTGGTTTAAGAAAGGTTGTAGGAAAAAAAAATCTGGGAATGTGTACACATCAAAATAATTTCAGCTCCATTTAAAAAACCATTTAGTTCAAGTGTGACACATGAACCATTATGCATTTGTGGAAACCAATTTTATGTGATCTACGATTAAACTAACCTTTCAGAGAGGTGTAAAGCGTGATGGTTATCATGTTTTAAAAGCCTTGCAAGATCACATAAACAATTTCAAACTAACAGTTTTCTAATGGTTTGTGTTTAAAATGATTTTGAGGCAAGTTAAGCACAGTGTACTTTTATCTCTATCTTCTTTTTAACATATGCAGCACAAACATTCCTTACAAGCAGAACTTGGTGCACGTTAATTTGCTCTCAGAGCAAGAAAGGGGTCAGGGCTGAAGTCAGTGTGTTCTCAGCAGCCACAGAAAATGTTGCCACCTGCCCTGCTTTCCCTGGCACTTACCATATGAGGCAGGTATTAATATATTAGTCTTAACAGAAAAATCCATCTCTGTGGAGTTAACTTTAAAAAGACTCCATCATGTTTCTTTTTCTCTTTTTTCTTTTTTGGTCTTTATCTGAAATACAGAAACCTACCTGCAAATCTATTTCTCATCCCTATTTAAACTTTCCCAGAGCTAAAACCTTGGTCCAGGCATCACCGTTTTTGCTTCAAATGCTTGGATCTGGCTTTATACCTTCCCGGTCCCTTTTCCAGTGTTCACACGGTGTTTGACAGGAGAACAACAAATCTCATATGAAAACCCTTCACCCTCTCAACTTACCTTTCAAGAGTTGGCACTCCTTGTTCTCGCCCCGTCCACTAATACATCCCGCCCCAGGTACATAAACGCTCTCCTTAACACCCTGCACTTCAGATTATTTTTTAATTCTCACAGTGCTACTTTCAGGTCTTCCAAAGTCAGCCCATTCTTGAAACCTTCTCAAGCAGCCCACTTTCCTTTATCCATAAAATCCTGTTTTAGGTCTTCACAGGCTGGTTTATCTCCCTGTGTTTTCTGTTGTTCTCTGTCATGTTCTGTCAGTCTCTCTCCTGTTTGGCATATGCATCTTGATCCATAGAAACATGCATATGTTTCTGTGCTATAGAGAGAGTCTTAGAGCAGGCCTGTTTTTCTATTTTATTTTTGCAAGAGCTGTTTAAGGCAGTCCCTGATCTTCCTACGCTATTTGATGGGTATGTTTTTGACAGCATCGACTGAGAGCTGTTGGAAGAGCTAAGCAACTTCAGGTATTGGGAAGTAGGAAACACTTACTTTCCTTTCAAACACTTACGTTTGTAATGGGCCATCACCACCCAAGTGAGAAATGATGATTATAAAGCACGCTTATATTAGAAATAAGTAAATATTAATATCCTATGTAAGAATGCTTCCTGCAGCATCAAAAGATATCAATAATTAAAAATAAAATGATCAAAATACAGATTTCTTCCACTTGAAAAGAGACCCCAGCAATTCTCTCAAACAGGTTTCTTTTCGTTTGCTTTAAAATTGCTGTCATTAATTCTGTCCTGGAAAATTTTATTTGAACAGCTATCACTGTGAAACATCCTCTCTTCTGAGGAGAGACAAGGAATGCAGCAGGTAAACATATCAAAATTTGCTAAATGTGTATTCTTATCATAGCCCCTGTTCTGGTTACAGTTGTTTTAAAGAAGAAAATTTTTCTCTCGTGACACTTGCAATTTCAAATGAAGTTGGATATATGTGTTTGTGTGTGCATGCACTCACATACACGCACACCCTGAACAAGAACGTAGTTTAAAACTCTGTTTTACTTCTCGCATTTTCTTTGTACATGAGAATTAAGTAATGCAAGTTTCCCTATCAAACTACTCCTTAATTATTTGTTTGACAGATTAATATTTTACAGGTAGCCAGGAATAAAGTTTTGGGGGTTTGCCTGCAAGTGCTCTGGATATTAATTGGTGTCAGAGCCACCTGTAGCTTTCATTGTGGGAACCATATAGACCTGCCATAAGTGGCAAGACCTGCATTTAAACCACTGAGATGTTAATTGTGGCCATTGGTAACAATACAGTTTTTGTACTTTATAAACTAACCATGGTGTTGAGTAAGATTGTATGACTCAGGTTTGGCTTAGATTTCTGCACAAATGGGAGATTTCCCAGTATATATACATCAACATAAAAAAAAAATTGATGACACAAGTGATTTAAACATTCCTCTACTTGTCATGATCAACAACCACAGCCTCATTAGTATATCCTTATGAGAAAAATTTTCAGCACTGCAATAAACCATTTGATCAATTTGATTATAGTTAATAGAGAAAAACTGCACACAGTATAACTAAAGGACAAAACCTTAAGTCCATAGACTTAAGGACAGAAGACAGCAGAAACGGACATCAGTGTAGTCTGAAGAATTCAAATCTGCATCCCATATTGGATATTTTTCTTCTGTTGCCAGCAAAGCAGACAAGTTATTTTCCTAATGTAGAGTGTTTATATTTTCTATTTGAGCTGCACAATTATACAAACACTATATTTTTGGATATAATCACCATTATGTAATATATGACAAGTGGTTTCATATTAACACCCTTCCTTCCTCAGCTAAAAGGAAAACAGATAAAACATTAATGGAAAAGCATTTTGGTATCAAAGCCATTAACGTTCTTCCAAAATGCATAACTGTTCTCAACTATCTTCAGTCAATATTGCCAATGTAAACACAAAAATATGCTCATGAACATAAACGGAGGGAAGGAGGGAGAAGGGAGGAAAGAGGATGGGAATGAGGACTGGGAAATTAAAATAACATCTGTATTAGGGCAGCACCTTCATTGAGCAGGAACCTGGGCGGTTACAAGAGGACACGTGCAATCAGAAAGGCAAGCAGATGAGAGAATAAAAATAAAATAGGGTTGAGCAACAGCAGCAGCAGCAGCAGCAGCCAGTTTAACTTCTGGTTTGGGGGAAAAAAGGCAAAAAAAAAAAAAGAAAACAAACAAACAAACCAATAACTGAATAAAGTTTATAACTATTTTGTTTTTTAATTTCACAAGTTTTCACAAGGACAAGTTATAGAAGGAAACCCACAGCATTTGCTAGATCATGCAGAACCATTAATTGTCATACCTTGGCCCATTCTATTCATCCTTGTTGCACTTTAGAAAAAGAAGTAAGCTATGTAAGTTTTACAATGCTTTTAAACTGTCATATTTTCTGTTGAGCACTTTAACTGGCACATCCTTATAGTTATAAATATTCTTAGGGCAAAACATCATAATAACTTCCTTTGCAAAAAAAAGAACACATGAATTTGTCTTCGTGATCAAGAGCAACTGTAATATACTCATTTGTGGGGAGTAAGCATAATTTGCAACATTTTTCCACTGATAAGACTTACAGCTGCATTTGAATGCACACATTCATATATACTGTATTCCAATCATTATGCTTAGCACTGCACAGAGGCACTCTGTGTAGCCCACTTAAATGGTACCAGGTTTTGTCAGTAAAAGTGCTTGGCTTCATTGTCAATTCACACAGCAAGCAAATCTTCAAAATTATCATGCTTGGGGAAGGGGAAGGTAGAAAACAGCACTAACCATAAAAGCACCTTGTCTGGGTTGGCAGTTACCATGCTAGTCACTCCCAAGTCTGAATATTTATTTTCTGTCTGCATGCTCTTTTTGCTGGTCAGCCACTGGAGATAGGATGTGTTTTTCTGGTCTCCCTGTCAACTGCCCCCAAAAACCCCTCTTCACACCACCTAGAACTATTTCTATATCTCAGTGGTTAGCATTCAAAATTAAAAAAACAAATTGTGACTGTCTAGCACATTTTCCTTTCCAAAGCTTTATTTAATGTCCTGCCACAATTTTTGGGGTGTCGCTGGTAAGAGTGCACAAGAACCAAACTGGAGCCAGATGGCACAGGACCTGGGCACAGCGGATGTTTCCATCATCCTTCTTGCTCTGCCCCTCTGGGGTACAGCACCTTTCCTTCTGAAATGGGAGAGGAACCTGTTGGATCTTCAAGGAGCTCAAACCTCATCTCCCATATTCTCCTGCTCATGGTGAACTGGCAGCACCTGCTGTAAAGAAGCAGCCAGAGCAAGACCCAGGATTTCTGGAGCATCTCCTAAGAGCAGGACTCTTACTGAGAGATTTATACCATCTCTCTTAACTTGGAAAAGTTAAACTAGCATCTGGGGAAAGGAACAAAGTCCCTTGAGGACCAATACTTAAAGCATGGAAAAATGCTTGCTCTTTTC
Organism: Rhynchotus rufescens; assembly: GCA_032273925.1. Lineage (NCBI taxonomy): Eukaryota > Metazoa > Chordata > Aves > Tinamiformes > Tinamidae > Rhynchotus > Rhynchotus rufescens. Next base: position 9,030 of record JAVCKT010001552.1, read on the forward strand.
TGAACATTATTTATTCTGTACATAAGGTGACTAATTCACCTTTTAAAGACGTAAAGTCCCAGGAAGGCAGTTTTTAATGACTAACATCCAATATTTATGATACATATGGCTTTTCATCCAAAATGTCAAAAGTGAAAGAAAATACAGCTATTCGTGTGGCAGTATAAATAGACAGAATAATAATTTAATATGCAATTAGACTCTTCCTAAACTTAAATTAAACCATTGGAGTTTTACAACCCCATGCCCAGACAATTTCAGTGTTAAAGGGAAAAGACACTATCTTCAAAAGGCTAATATTTTAAATAAAGTCCTTATACAAGCAGAAAAGTCCCTGATGTTGCTTTGGTATAAAAGCAGTAAAAGCAGGTGCTTAACAGTAATCTATACAAAGAGTGAAAGCCTTACACAGTATCAGCTTTTAGAGTGATCGGTAGCTTTTTTTTCTTTTTTTTTTTTTGCCCATGAGTCAGTTTATAAGCTTCAAATAAATGTAATAAATGTAAATACAAATATATATATATATATAAAAAAAAATCTACCCCAATATATAGCAACACTTCTACACTAAATGACTTTTTCTGTGTAACTCTGACATCAACAGCAAGTGTCCATGTTAAATATACTCTATTTGCTGATATGTAGAGTAGTTACTGCAGTGAGTTATTTATGTTTTCAGTGTGCCTATGGGTTTGGATTTTTTTCTCCCCTAGCATCATAAATAACTTTTGGTCCGTCTGCTTTGTTGCTGTTGTGCTTAAGGGTTTTATGGTGGTGAAATAAAAATGACCATCACATGCACACTGTCATACATATGCAAAATATGTGTACAAAAAGGGATAACTCCATGGGAAAACAGGGAACATTTACTGCTGGAAACATTAACTGGGGAGAATGGGTGGTGGATGCAAGTTTCACACACAGTGGGAGCAGGTACACATATCAAAGTCTATCTTCCTGCACATACTTCTGTTTTTCCCGTGAATCCCTGGTCTTGGTGCGGTTCGGTCGGTTTGCTGTTGATGGGATGGAGTGAACTGATGAGCTCTTCTTGCTGGAAGAGTAGGAGGAATGGGAAGAATGAGAAAGACTGGCCCGGGACTGGCCAGCATTGTGGTCAAATTGCATCAAACAGAAGATCAAGTCTGTCGGCACAAGCTCGAATTCATATGGTGGGTTTGTGATAACATAACTGAAAAAAAAAAGAAACAGAAGAAAAAGTTTAGATTTGTTCTAAAACATTTCTGCCAGAAATGTCATCTTATGAATATTTATATTTTCATTTTCTTTTGTATTTCTGTTTCCATTGGCTTACGCACAATTGCAGCTCACAAAATACGCCTTACTATACAGGCCACCTTATATCTGCTCTCCCATTTCTTTTTGTATATTTGCTGTTGAGCAGGGCAGGCAAACTGACTGGACAGGATGTTCCCCAGGGAAACCACATCAGGGTTGTGCAGGGAATATACCATGCAAGTCACTCTCCTGCAATGACACTACTAAAGAGATACTGTCCAATATCTGCAATAACTTATCAGTAATGGCATTTAAAAAATGGGTGAAAAGCTGGGAGAAGAGGATTTTAGATGCAGTTCATTCTATAGGGGAATATTTAAATACTGTCAATAGAGCAAAGAATATCGTTATTTGTTTTGATTTTGACATAATACAAGATAAGGAAAATATATTAACACATTTGCAGTGGGATCAACTGTTTACTATTTTCATTCATTACATATGTACATCCTGGCGTTAAAGAGCATTTAGAAAGACAAGTCTGCACATATCCAAGAATCTAGCACCAAAATGAAATCTCCATCCACTGCAGAAATTTTCCACTTTTGAAAGTTCCCTTTCAGGGGCAGGAATGCCTTCTAGAACCTGCCGTTAAATTTTTTCACGCTTGTGAGGAATATCATGCTTGAACACGGCAATAGGAATTTTCCATCCAAGTCAGAAATAAATAAAAATTTATCATGAAGCTTACAACTTCTTTTCAAAACATTTTAGTGCTCATAAGAGATATGGTTTAGCTGCCTAAGGGACTAAAGAAATTTATTAATCCAGCAAATAATCTCAAGCATAGCAAGTACAGTGTAAATCTACACTGAAAATGTTTTTTCTATACCATTTGTCCACAATATTACAGCAGGTGACGGTGTGCTTGCTGTGTTTTTTTTTTTTTTTTTTTTCACTATGGTGGGCTGCAGAGTGCTCTTTATTTCCATGACCACCCAATAATGATGCTTTTGGTAGAGAATGAGACAGTAACAGATGGTAGAGCTGCGATAATTCTGGGAAAGCTTTGCATGTGTATTTCTAGCAGGCACTTAATTAAAACACATTTTCAAGTAAGCTGCTAACTAGCCTTCAGTTGGAAAGATAAAATTGTGTGTGCTCTAAGACTTGTTCCTGGTGAAGTGAAAATGTAGCCTCCTAATAGCGGTTTTTGCATACAAGAAGAAATGATAGAGGTAACACTCATAGGAAGCCCACAGGAGTACTTATTCTGAGGATGAAGAACAAAGAAAATATAACTACAATTATCTAAAGCATATCATCAAAGCAAATTGGAAGATAACTAGCCTCTGCTAATGATACAGATGTATTGTTGATTGACATTAGCAAATAAATCTTTTTTTCTTGTATGCAAAGCATGGATGATCATAAATCAAACAAAATGAAGATGTGTGCTCTAAATTTATTTTATTTTTTTTCAATTAAAAGTGCCCGAAGCATATGAATGAAAACATTTGATATCCAGCCTATAGTTTGAACTCAGCTAAAGAATCATTAGGACTTAGCAAAAGGTTAGCATTAGTAGAAAAATTATAGCAAAATTGGAGAAAGCTTTTTTTGAGATTTGCTTCAGGTACTGTGATCTTCCTTGCTCAGAAGCCTGAAAAACAGTGAAAGAGAAATTAAAAAGCAGGACTTACCGTTTAGTGCACTGGCTAGGCGTACTTAGATGTGCATCCCTTAATCGATAAATTCCAAAGCAAAGCATATTGTATGTTTTCAATGCTTTACAAAATAGATCTCCATAACAACCTCCATCCTACAAAGAGAGGAAAAAAAAAAAAAAAAGAAAAAAGAGAGACAACAGAATTATTTTTTCTCCTTTACCTGTTAAACAATGACAAGGAGAAAGAGTTTCAGTCTGGCTCTCTACAAAAAGGACACTGGATAGATAGTTCATTGCCTGTCACAAAAGAGAAACTATTACTCAAGGAAAAAAATAATCTGTTTTATTTCAAACCAAGCAATTATGTAAAATGATTATTATTTTGGAGAGCACTGGTCCATAAAAAGATGCAAAATTGGAGAGGGAGATGATTTGGTTTAAGTTGGAAATGTAAATTTTCAGATCAAGCAATGCATATTCAACAAATTACGATGGCTATTGTCTTAACAAATTGGTTAATATTTTTGACTCCTTTTGGCAGTACAGACACCGTCTGCTTGACAAATAAATTCACTAGGGAACACAACAGAAATTAGAGAGTTAAATTAGAAGACAAAATTATAATAAAATGTCACTTTAAAATCATATAAAGAATAAAAAAAAGTTTTGCTTAGCTAAAAATGAGTTTACATTGATATTTGCATACCTAAAATATTGATTTTAGGTAGTAATGTTAATTAACAGTTTAATTGACTAGAACTCATTCTATCATCAGTTACAAAGAGCAACTGAAGCTCTGATGTAGTATCATTTGAAGGATTGGTATTGCTCATTATATTTGCCAAAACACTGCTCTGAGTAGTCAAATGTTTTGATGAGCTGTTAATCTCAGCTATGAAAGGATCCCATTTGCTGCTACAGGAAATGATAGGCTGTTTGTATCTACATACTCTCAATACACCAGATTAATTCTTAATCTGCAATTTTCTGTCATTCCTATGAAAGGCATTGCTCCATTCTCTTTGGTCAAAGCTGGTGAATATAAGGGTAATTTAAGAAATGTGGATGTGTAGAGAAGGTGGATCTTTTGTCATTAGTCGCAAGAAGACTACAATATTTGGTCCAGAAAACTGGAGTTTCAGTAGAAATTTTGCTCATCCAGGAAGAGCCGAGAACAATCTTTACAACTTTATTTTCAGGCTCATAAGCACATTTAAAAAAATGCAAAAGCAAACAAACAAAGATTAAAGGAGGTCATCAAAACCCAACAAAGAGGTAGATACTGTTCACATTTAGAATAGGTGTCCATTTCTCACCATACAAATCAGCTCATCCATCTCTTTCAAAGAAAGCTCGGAAGAGTCCCATTTTGTTCACTGTGCATGAAACACCCAGACAAGGGTTTTGAGGGCTCATATGGCTTTGCAAAAGGAGGAAGGGCAAACCTGGCACCTCGTGCTGTAAAGTGTCACTAGAGCTTCCAAAAGCTTTGACAAATTAAATGACAGAAATGATGTGCTAATTAAGACAGATTTTTAAGTGCATGTGAGAGAAAGCAAATTGATTGCAGACTAGCTGCTGTCCTGCTCTTACCCCTAGGTCTGCAAAGGGCCCGTCATAGAGAGCCAGCTGTGCCACTCGACACCTGTCCCTGTTTGCGAGGGTCTGCGGGGTGCTGTAGCCTCCCCTCAGCGCGTTCTCCTCCGCGATCAGCGCTTCCAGCTCCGGGGTGGCTCCTCCTGTTACCAGCGTCCGGATCAGGGTGAGGATATTGTCATTGAAGTATGTCTGCAGAGATAAAAGAAAGCTCCTTAAGCAAACACCATTAAAGTCACAACTGAAGACATCCAAATTACAACTTTTCTGGGTTTCTGCTGTTTAAAGTTCTTGGCTGTCTCTTCAAATAATTTTATATAGAAAGTGAAAAGACAGCAGCTTCCAATTACTCTATTTTCTTCTATCCCATTAGGCTCCTATACTAGATCCTGCCTTCTAAACACCAATTCAGGCTGATTTTTATTAAAGTACAAAAATTTGAATGATTTATGTTTCCTATAATTGGTGTTAGTAGTGATGCAATGACTGCTTTCCTTCGCATTGCCTTCATGTCTAATAATGGGCTTTAGGACATGTAATTGTAAAATTCAGACCACATTTAAAGCTTACACGGGCTAGATTGCCTTTTTACTCTTGTCACCAATTCGTTGGGGAGCTGCCTTTGTGCTGCAAATGTCATTACTTATTACTGCGGCTGGACTCTAGCAGTCTAACCGATGTATTGTACTAAACATCTTATTACGAGACTTGACAGTGTTCAGACATAAGCATGTATCAATTAAACATCTTGAGTTCATTCCAGATAAATGTATGATGAGTTTGGGATCCTGGTGGTCCTTTTAAAAAACTCTAGGGTATAGGGTAAGTGTGGTTTATTAGGGAAGATTTACTCCACACTGACATTTTGCCAGCATCTGTAGCATCGCTGGTCTGTCAGGCAAACAATGGGCATTTTAAATATTAATTTAATGCCACATGAATGACTTTCAAGTTCACTTAAAAGTATAGTGCTGTGTTTCAGAGATACTCACTTAAATATTTGCAGTGTAGAGTATATACTAAGCAAAAAATAATCATTGCCAAAAAAAGCAGACACTATCACTTAAAATGTCACTAATGTCTGGGTATTCAGAAGCTTTGTAAGTGTGAGGAACATATAAGGAGAAAATGAGCTAACTAGAGTGTGCAGGAGTCATGTTACTAGATTTGTGCCTTCTCTTGAAATTAGAACTTGGAACAAATATGTCTGTAAGTCAGACAGTAATAACGACTACTGAATTCTCAAATGTTGCTTATTGTGCAAAGATTTCAAAAATACTTTGCAATGAAAGTCACTGCTCTATCCACATAAAGTAACTGTATTTAATAAATTAGTAAACTGAGGTACAGTTTGAAATGTTCTGTCCTGAGATCAAAAAGCATAACTGGGTTCCTATCCATGTTACTTTGATACATTGTCTTTGAATAATGAAACTTCAGTTTTATTGTTCACTTGAGATGACAGAAAAAATTGAAGAAAATGAATTCTACATTAATTG
>JAVCKT010001553.1:25536-43249 GCA_032273925.1 Rhynchotus rufescens
CAGAGGCAAGCAGTTGAGTAACTGGTTTGAATTAGGACAACGAACAAAGACAAACGAAACATAATCCTGCACGTCTGTACATTCTGGAGGCTTTCCTCTTCGTTTGGTGTCAGTACTGAACCAAAAGTATTTAGAGGGGCAATATTATTGAACACAACAAATAGGAAGCAAAGCATAATTTTTGTTAGGAGTAAGTCATCCCTTAGGCAGAGGCATTCCATCAGTCTTACTGCATTTCACTGCACTGAATTATGGTTAATTTGTGGTCGGAAAAAATAGAGGCACTGTGGTTACTGAAAATTATATACTGTGTTTCCAGTTTAAAGGGAAACAAAAGGCATGTGTTGTAAATATAAGGTTTTTTTTTCTTTAATTTTAAAAACAAAAGTCCATTTGAATCCTCAGTTCGGGTTCTGTTCAACATCTATCGTAACTATGCTATTTCACTGCCCATTTAGGAAATATCTCTCTTGTGGGAAAATGAAAATCAGTACAGTTGAAGAATTGGCAACTACAAGTCAACTGTGTTCCCCTGTTGAGCTCTGTACAATATTTGCTCCCTGAATGGCACAACTCGAAGAAGAATGTTCTCATTTTGAGCAATGACAATTATTAGCTATTAGAAGTAAACGCCAACACAAATGCTGGATTCCCCCATCATTTGAGATCTTTGACTTGGGAGTGTAGTTTATTCCAAAATATATGTGCCAAACAATACTTGAGGCTTGAGGCAGGAACTGCTTGTAGAAACAAGTGTTTTCAGAGGTCAGGCCGAATGATCAAAATGATGATTTTGACCTTAAGATCCTTGGCTTTAGGGTTTGTCATCTGGGACTTATTTTTGAAACAGTTGGGCCTTAACCATAGGAACTTCCTTAAGAGAGAGATGCTATTTTGATAATGCTGCTTGTACTTTTTGCTTTCTAAAGATTGCACTTTCTAAAGATTGCACTGAGTCCTGAATATTATCTGCAGCTTGTCCAGCAGGTAAAAGCAGGTAATTGGAAATGAAAGGTACTCTATTGTTACTGGTGCAACACTTCCAAACGAGGAAAGCATCATGCTCAAGGTGATGTTGCCAGCTAAGAACCTCCAAACTCAAAGGCCCATGCTTCTGCTGAGTGAAACAAGCTCTGGTAGCACAGTGGTGCAGAAGACAGGCATTTTCTGCAGATGTAAGACAGGAGATGGAGGATTTTGTACTACTGGAGCAACTGGACTTTGGAATGAGATTTTGTACGCGGGAGCAGGCAGCCCCTCACAGATGGATACTCCAAACAAACGCAAAGCTGAATCCATCTCTTCTTGCTGTTATTGGGTTGTCACAAATCTATTCATTTGGTGGCTTCTTGTGGGGTAAAATGCCTGTGCTTCTAGAACTGACCTTGAAGCAGAAATTTTGAACTTGTCATAACCCTTTTCTCTGGCGATTGTTTTGTCCAATGATGGTCAGGCCCTCATTACCAAAGGGTATAATCACTGTGTTGATTTGCCTTGAGGAATGAACTCATATTATATTGGTAGGTCTGCAGTTGAGCTATACGAACAACAATGACTGCTGGTTCAGCCTGGGCTAGAAGTAATGGAAAAATCTCATGATAAACTCTCAAAATTTGGCTGCAGTTTTGCAAGCAGAAGTAGTTTTGAAAACTTCAGATAAGCTTCCAAAGGTTTGGATCCAGATCCAAGCAAAACTCAAACTCTAAAATTATGAGACTTGTGCATCACTAACACATAGTAATATATTTACCTCTTTTAGGAAATAATAAACATTTTATGGATTTTTGCATGCCCCAATTGTTTCTCTGTGCTGGCAGGAATTGCTATAGTTCTTCTGCCTATGCAACTATATAGACATCAATAAAGATGAATAAAGCTGGGTAGTCAGATTGTAATTTATGCTGATCGTGTTGGATGGCTCAGGGCACTTCAACACACATGCTTTAGCCAGTGACCTTTCACACTCTCCTTCTACATCAAAGCACTTTATTCGTCTATTTCCAAGAAAATCACAAAGACAAAATTCCCATTCAGCACGCTTTTTTAATCTACAAAGGGCCAAATTCTGACGTCTTTAATCTGTTTCTACTCATCATTGCAATGATTTAAAGAGCAGAGCATTGCCTTCGGAGTTTGGGCCCGAAATCAATACGCAGAGAGAACATATTTTCTGTGGATATAACTGGAGACAAAGCGACTGAAAAGGGATCACACTCAATATTGCCCAAACATTCTCCCAAACATTCTCTCTGTGAATCTGATAAATCCTTTAGCAAAAAATCTAAATTTACCTTAAGCATTTTTCACTTTGCTCTTTCCACCTGGCTCTGGCTCTTTCCCACTTAGGACATTCATCACCATGCAACTCTTTGGGAAGGGTTGGGGCCAAGGAGCTCTCAGTGTGAAGCACTGGACTTAGCAGGTGCTCAGTATTTGGTAGGAACTAATTAGGTAGTGCCCAACACTGGTTTCCAATAACAAACATTGATTTATCACTAACTGCCTGCGGGAAAATTACACTACCTCATGATTCATTGAAACAGACAGAAAATTTCTATTAAACCTCCTAAAAGGGTCTGTCCTGTTATCTGCCAGTGCAAACTGTTCAGGTCTCTGAGTCCAGTTCTCAGGATGTAACAGGGAAACTCCCACAAATGTTACTTCCATTTTGCAGCTGTGTCCATGAAGGGAGAAGCAAGGCATCTGAGACAGATCAACAGAGGAGAATATAAAGTGTCTCCAGAAACTGGAGATTGTTCACAATTTCCATTTTCTTCTTCCTGACTGATTTCCACACTTCCAAAAAGAAAAAAAAACCTGTTCATTCCTTATGTTTTGTGTCTATTTGTGTTACATTACTTAAATGCTCTTTAAAATATCAAGCAAGCTCAGTTTTTTGTGGTCCTGATCATCCTCTTCACATCATGTTCTTAGTCTGACTAAATGCCAGTTAAAGAAAAATATGCACAACTCAAATATATATTTGTATTTTTATCAATTCTAATAAGTTATTTCTGCAAGGCTAAAAGTATGGATTAAAAAATTCTTGTGATGTTATTGCCCTCAGCAGAACACCCGTTTTTCAACTGAAGAACTTTTCAAGATGGTTTCTGTTTCCTGATTTAGAAAATACTATTCTTAGTTAAATCTCAAACACATTTAAGTGTTAATTAAAAAATAAATATTGCAGCCAATACTTGGAACACAGCTGATAAACTTTGCACTTCAATCCTGCTGAAATGATCAAGATTTTCCCTGGTAAATATATTTTTAGCTCAGTCCAAGGGATAGCTCTTCTATGAATGTTTCACCTGGCACACAATATGCCAGTTGAAAACCAATTAATGGTTAATGATAGTTATCTGAGATTGAAATTTCTGCCTATATTCATTTTTAATGATGGTTTTGAAATATTAAAAGCCAGGAAATGGGCAGATCATTTGATAAATTCTTAATCCAAATCTGATACCACAGCATGGTTAATAAAATGAAGATGAATACATGCTTTTAATGAGCTAGGACTAAATTAGTATGTTAATGAAACATCAGTTTTTAGACATCTGATCAGAGGGAAGTTCCTTTTTTCTTGCTTCACACAGAGCTTGGATCAAAGCTCAACTACAGGTGTTCATCACACACTTTAGAAAATCAGATATTAAGATCAGGATCTGCTTTGGCCCATTACTTCCATGTGCCTGTTTAGAGCAGTGATGATTTCCTGCAGAATATCAAAGCCTACTAACCATAGCAAGTGCTTTGGGAGCTCCCAAGGTGGTTGTTTTATGTGTTCATAGCTCTTTTAAGAGGCCTGGAATGGTTCTAAAGGGTGTGGGAAAAAAAAAAATATTTACTAGGCATAAACATTGCTACAATGGCCACAGCATTAAATTGCAAGGATCACAGTAAGTCAAGGTGAGCTGAAAGGCAGTTATTCTCTATTCAACTTAGACTTTTGTGGCTGACTTTTGTAAATGCTCACATTACATACAAGCTTGTCCATAGGTGGATTTTGCGTCAGTCTGCAGTCACTATAGTCATTTATCCTCTCCTGTTCACAGTTGCAGTTCCACCCATGGAGTCTGCAGGACATTGGTGTGATAGGATTTGGTCCCATTTCGTTCCTAGGCATTTTCATCATGAATAATGAATTAGGAGAGACTTCTGCAATTTCATTCTACTCTTATTTCAAGCATCTCAAAAGTTTTTGGTTAAAATGCACAAGTCAAACAAAAGCTGAAGTAATACTTCAAGATCTCTGGGCCACTCTGAGAGGTTTAGAGGTGCAGTCACAGGCATTAAAAGCAGAAGGATACATTTAGATCACAAGATCATTGATATAGCTCACTTTTGTTCTTGTGCCTTTGCTATCTCCATATCTTCCCTGCAGCAGGAGACATATGGTGGAATATTCCTGGGGCTACCATGTGTATTTGCTCCACGGCTTTGGCAAGCTGCTATTCACTAGCCTGGGTCCCACTCAAATTCACAGGAACATGTTGAGATTTAGCTCCAGTTCCTGAACTGTTTTGAGCTCCTCACTGCCAGAAACTCATTTTAGGCAAGTGCTAATAAGGACCATGTTACTAGTCCAGCCCAGGCCAAAGCATTTGGCAATGCAGTGAGTGATTTTCAGTTCATTGGCCTGGCTCCCACAGTTTGAGTCTAATTCAGCATCTCCTGGCAGGATGCTCATGCTGTTGCCTGCCTACAAGTTTGCATGAGTTAGACATTTCCTTCCTGCAGAGGATGACAGAAGCTAGGTACCAAGCAGATATTTCATTTTTGAAAACCTACTGCTTCATTTGCTCTACTTTTAGCAGTTTATTTCCAATTTCTGTCAGTGCAGGCAGTCCATGTGGACAGGTTTGCCATCAGGAGATTGGTAGGAGACTGTGGAATTGAGCCAAGGTGCTCAGTTACAACTGTAAAGGTGTTCCCTCATGAGACACCATGGACTTCAGCCTGACCACCTGGTCATCCAAAGGGCACTGGTCTCTTGGGAAAAGAGCATCTTGCATGACTACAAGCAGCACCAAGGACCGGCAGATGCAGCCCATAGTAATGGCTCTGATGAGCGGAGTTACTTAAACAGCAAGCAGCTATTCATGGAAACAGAGTCAGACCTAAAGAAACTAGTAAGAAAGAATTTGTCTTCTTGTTTGCGGAGATTTTATTCTGAAAAGGTACAAGTATGTCCTCTGGGGAGAAGTGTGGGCTGGAATTGAGCTGCTCAGAAAGCAAACAAACCTTACGTTGCAGCTGGCTTGCCTGGAGTACAGCATAGTGATGCTAATCCCCTTGGGAATGCCACAGAAATGTTCTTTATTAGTGAGCCTCTGGAAATTGAGATCCACGGCTCTTTGGTAAGGAAACGGCCGTGAGAAATGTGCAGGTTATCCTTCAGTGATGTTGGGTGGTCAGTGATGAGCATTCCTTACAAACAACTGGTCAGCATGCCTCAGAAAAGTGGTATTTTGGGCCATGGATTCCTGAAGGTGATCTTAAGTCAATAAGACGCAATTCACTTTTGAGCAACCTCCACCTAAATCAGACAGATTGCCTTGTATATAAATAAAGGAATTTATGTCCATGTAACACTCCATTATCAGCTGTAAAACCGTTCTGCAGGATGTGGGGTAGCACTATCACATTTTTACCCTAGTTGACAAGCAGGAAAAATGAATATAAAGCACTGGAGAAGCCAAGACTCCTGTTACACTGTCAGAGGGTGGTGTTAGTCTTTAAAATTCTGCCATGAATGTTGAGAGTTTTCCCAGCAGACACAGGTTCAGCAGGATACTGTAAAACTTGCACTGGCAAAGGAGGTGTCCTACAGGAAGGGGAGAGACTCATGTGTTTTTCAGATATGCTCTGTTCCAGGAAAGGTGAAGAACAGAGCAACTGGACCAACTCTGACATTACGGTCATTCTTTCCAGTTTGTGTGTGGTGTTCACGTGCTCCAAAGACACTGTACACTCTGCAAGCAGGACACACTGCTGCAAATCTCATGGGAGGACGTGTGTCCCTGGAGTTTATCTAACATCTAACCTTGCTTTGATGCTACCTCAGAAGAGGAAGGCCAGGGAAAATTGCTATCTTTTCCCAACAAATTGAGGAGATAAGCAAAGTCATGCAATACCTGCTGGTGAGGAGGACAATCTCTTTCAAGCCAGCTTACTGTAGCTGGATGGATCAGCTGCTTGGCTTGGTAAGTCTGAGCACCCACGCTCATGAGGAGGTGCAGGATGAACAGTGCACAGTGCTGTGGAACTGAAAGGCACAGAGGCCATGACCAACACGATTCAGCAGCAAATACAAGAGGTGAAAGTCCCTTTCTTCCATATATATGCAGGGTATTAGGAAGGGTAGAACTCTAACTCTGGGGGTTCAGTCTGAGCGTCACAGACAAGGACCAATCTAAAAAACATCTAAAGAGCCCCTAAAACATCTGAGTCAAAGATGAATGGAAAGGAAGATTGAAAGGATTTTGGTCTTTATCCTTGGGAGCCTTGTGGCTTCCTTAGAGCTCTTTGATGCCACGTACCAGACACATCCAAGGAACTTGCTGGCCAGAGCAGGAGACACCTTGCAGGACTATTTGTCCCTGTGGTCACCTCACACCATGTCCTCACCTTCCTTGAATGTCCTAAGACCAGTGTCATTGCCACACCACATGACGCAGTGCTGGGTTTGGCGGGGGACACAGCAACTGGGGCGCTGCAGGGCAAGCCCTCCTGTTCCAAACTGGAGGTTTACCCACTTTCAGAATTAAGATACTTGCTTGATGTGGCAAGCGGTGAGGAATGATTCACTGCCAGTACCATTAAACATGTGAAGTAATCATTTGGGAGTTAAATGAGAAGTCAGGTGAACTTTCCAATGAAAGTCAAAATATCAGTGTATATTTCTCTATATATGCATGTATATATATGTGCACATATACATATAGATATGGGTCTATATAGAAAAGTAAGATAGTTTTGGAAAAGGATTTGCAGACTCCCCATATTTCCTCTAGCAGAGTATTTCCTCAGATAAAACAAATGATTGATGTCTGGGGGTCACTACTCATCTATTTCCTATTGCAGACAGAGCTATTACTTAGGTAATCAATATTTAATCTCTATTAGGGGGAGTAATTTTTAAACCTACTTTAAAAAAATGCATCTGTCACACTTGGTATAAATCATAGCCATACAGAGCTGTGCTGGACTCGAAGTCCTCCTGCTCTTCCAAGGGAGGAACAGACCCTTTCATGAGAGGAAAAGAAAAAAGAATCAAGAAATGCTGATAGCTGTAACTATTTCAGGCAATGGCAAGTAGCCAAAATAGCCCTGGGTTGATTCACACCCTCCTAATTTTCACGAGGGTAGTACAGAACATGAGCAAAGGGTATCAGTGCCTGTACTGCCTTGAGGCAGGTGCTGCAACCAGCGCTGCCTGCGACGATTCCTATCCTCTGCTCCCACAAATGCAGCTTGCTCCAAGCTGAAACATTTTGCAGAGATATGTCAGCACGAATGAAACTTAGCTGGAAGGGCTGGAGGCAGACTGACAAGAGATGAGCTCAATTGCTAAAGGCTACTGTACTGAGGAGGAATGTGGGGAATCAGACTTAATCTCTGCTCTGCCTAATATGGAGCAATCTGGGATGAAAACGTTGCTCCAGGTCAAGTAGAGTGGGAACCTGAACCGGGTTTTGTCAGGCTTTTTACAGAGAGTTTTGGTTTGTTCCTTATTCAGAACCTGGACGCAGGCTTATGTCCTAGAGGACTTGGACTACAAACAGCCTCATATAGTGCTGGAGGGCTTTGAGTAGGTTGTGCTGGATGACCTCTGAAGGTTCCATCCAACCTGTTATTCCACGACTTTATAACAGTATAGATTTTATACTGTAATGTCCTTTTTTTAAGCACTCCGAGTTGTTCAGAGAGGGAGAATTCAGAGGGAAGGCAGCATGAACCAAGTGGTGCAGGTTTCTTCTCTTTGAGGAGATGGTTCCGTCACTTTCAACAACATCTGAATTTGTCAAGAAAAATGAAATGTTGAGACATGTGCCTGTATGCAGAGTGCCAAAATGTACCTGGCATGCCTGCTTTCCTGCCTGCACCAATGATATAGACCTGTGACTGCTCTCCCTGGCTGCTCGCTGCCCTCACACAGTGCACGTAGACCTGGCACAACTTTAACAGCAAAGAGACATTTTGTTTGAACATAATTTGGCTAAAGGCTTTGAGAAAACATTTAAATATTCGTCATTAAAAAAAAAAAAAGAAAGGTCTGAGATTTATCAAAAGTAAGCACTGAGTCAACACAGTTCTGCTGTTTGCAGTCGTGGTTCAAGGCCAGAAGAATGCATCAAACACATAGAGGGCATACTGGCCCAAGGCTGCAGAAAGTTAATATTAGGCAATATTGCTGAATGTATGCAATAACAAACTATTCCCAAAGACAGGCTCAGCTCAGCAGAGATTGAAATTGAAGGAGAAAGTAAGCAGAGAACAGCACCAGAAGGAAGGATCTGCTTGTGCTCAAGAAAGGCATTTTCACCTTCATTTTCCTGAGTATTTACACCATAGGTATTGAGGCTTATTCCTGGGTTCCCATTTAGAGAAGATTTCCGTTTTTTTTTCAGAAAAAAAAAAAGAAATCTCAATGTGACTGAGTTTTGAAGTGTGCTGACATCATAGAGGACATTCTCCTCTTTAGACAGTCGTGCCGGTTTGGGTCTCGTTTATAAACTGCAAGGATATTGGCTTTTCTTCTCCAAAGGCTCCATAAGGCACTGACTGCTCTGGGGGCTGCATCTCCTTCCTACTTGGCACGAATCAGATAGTATATTCAGTTGTTTAAAGACTAATGTTACATGCTCAAAGGGTGCCAGAAACACAAGGCAGGTGCTTATGAAGTGATTTATTCACAGGAGAACTTTGTCATAATTACTAGTAGCTCTTTCTTGCTCAGATATTGCAAGGAATACCAGGAACCATACCAGGAAAACTGTCCCATAGCATCTGAAAATGAATATTTTGGGCTTTTGCCTGCTGTAGATATACTCAATAAGTATGATCAAGTCTTTTTTGAATTTGTCTGAAACACGACACCGTTTCATTTGTTTCTTCTGCTGTGGAGACAATATGAGAAAAAACTCTGTATGACAGATGTTAACCACCTTCCCTTATTTTTTTCCTGGAAAGCACTTGGATATGGCCAACATGCTGGTTTAAGAATGTGAACGAACAAGATGTTTGAGTAAATCTGTGAGGACAGAAATTACTTGCAAAAGTCATGGATAATGAGTGGAAACCAAAATCTTTACAAATTCTTTAGGTTTCTAAATAGGAAAGAAATAGTAACTAGTTTCTTCTACTTTGGGGCTAGGATTGAAGGCTGTGTCTTTTTTTTTGACAAAAAAACTAAAAGCAAAATGTTTGTCACAACCTTCTTGAAGTTGTTTGTTTTAAATTCAGAGCTCTGTGCTGGGACACTTTATTTATGGCCACCATATCAAGATAGACCCTGACAACATCTCCTCCTCCAAATTATAAATATTTGCAAAATGGTTTGAATAGTATACATGGAGATACTAGATTAATATATACACACAAGCAGAAGCTGAGCTTTTCCAGCAACGTCTGCACAGTAGTCATGCCCTGTAGCTGTGATGCACTGCCTGCTACAGGCCTCTGCTCAGACTGGATTGTATTAAAAAGCATTGTTCTTATATTGCTATTTTTATGATGAAGTTTTAATTAACCATCTTCCTAAGGAAGATTTCAATAGTAAAAAAAGCAAGCTATGAATAACAGTTCCCAGGTTTTGCAGTATTATGTAATTCATTGCCTGTTTTTGTGGAGTTTTACTATGCTTTCCAAATTTCTTTAATCCCAACTAAATGCTCAATATATTTTTTTCAGCCCAAACTCTGAAGTGAGTGTCTTTAAAACTTGTGTAATATTCAGTATGTTTTGTTCCCATTTGTGGGTTTACCTTATCTCAGACAAAAAAGCAATTTCAGTGAAGTTGAAATGTATGGTTTGGGTTTCAGGGCTACCTCTCTCTGACATAAAACTACTAAGCTTTTATTGAAATATATATGATTCTACCATAAACGCCCCCTTTATGGAATGCACCTGGTGGATATAATGGAAAACATATTTGTGTCTCATAAGGAACCAAGCAACTATTCTGTAATAGTATATAGACTATTTGATATTTAAAAGGACATAATTTTACACAAGGAAAAGAAAAAGGCACTCACTATAAAAGTAACATTAAAAATGTAACTGCACATCTCTGACATCTGCTTTTGTGTTACACTGATAATAAGAGATCACTTACAGCATAAAATAAAATACAGCATAAAATAAAAATTGAGATTATAAAATAAATTAATTAAATAAATTAAATAAATTAAATAAATTAAATAAATTAAATAAAAGTGAGAGGTTAAAAAAGCACCTCCCTGGCCCTCAGATTTAGCATTTTCCAGGACTTAGCAATTTAACCTCACAGTCCTTTGGGAGATAAGAACACCATCCCCTTTTTTTTGCCAAAGTGCAGCGCAGGGTGAATAAACAATTTCCTAAGGCCACCCAGGAAGCCCATGGGAGAGCTGGGACTGAACGTGGTTTTCCTGAGCGCACAGTTCAGTTCATTCAACTCTCATCTGGATAGTTTAACATAATGCTGTGATTCATCTTAGACCATGTAGACCATGTTCTCCGGTAGACCATGCATTACCTGAGGGCTCAGGAGCATGAACCACTTACTTCACGGAAGAATACAAGCTAATAATTGTGTGTAAAGGGAAATCTATCCAATGCTATATGTCCAGGAAGGGCATCTGAAGTAGCATCTCTGGGAAGAGCACATCTTTGGCATCACAGCTGTCCCCAGGTGCAGCCAGAGCTCTGCAGGTCCTTGTCCTTGAGCAGGTCTGGGCTCAGCCTCACCTACAGCTGAGCAGTGCAGGGCAGCATCCCAGCACCCCTTCACCGAGAGCTCCCCAGCCTCATTTGCTTTTAAAGAAATGCAGCTTGCGCCATTGCTATAATTCTTTCATCGCCCAGATGACTGATGACATTTGCATTAACATTTCTAAAACAATAGAAGAGAGAAAAATATTCTAAAATATGTATTTTTTTGGCTATGTTTCTCAATATCTGGTTATTTATACAAAATGAGGGCAGACACAAAATTCCTAAGCCTCTGCATGCCTCTGTCAGCCTTGATTCAGGTCTCCCCAGTCACTACCTTACAGGGAGCTGGTGTCTAAGGTAGCAAGGACCATGGCGGCAGCTATTCCTTTGCCCTGTCCAAGCACCCACCATCCCATGAGCTCTTCTCTAATCATTCCTTCCTCAAGCCCTCCTGAAGCTGGAGATTTAAGCACACCACTGATTTTGAGCAGTGACAGAGCAGTGGAACAGGCTGCCCAGAGAGGTTGTGGAGTCTCCTTTTCCGGAGGTCTTCAAAACCCGCCTGGATGCCACCCTGTGCCACATGCTGTAGGAGTGCCTACGTGAGCAGGAAGGTTGGACTAGATGATCTCTAGAGGTCCCTTCCAACCTTGAATATTCTGTGATTCTGTGATTTTCAGCAACACTGAGTGTATACATATATACAAATATACAAAAATGTATTTTGAATCAGTTTTATAGTGTTTTATACTTTATTTTGCATTATATCATCATGACATATCGCCATCATCATCATGACATATCAACATATCATCATGACAAATTTGCCATAAAGTCAAGATCCTATTTCCAGACACGCACGGCCACACCTCCCAAAACCATTCAAAGAAAGCAATACCTCTGCTGCCCAACCAAACATGAAGAAATCAAGGAGTTAGTATAACATTTGCAAGCCAAACTTTGTTCACCCTTCTGCAGTATTCCTTTGTCTGCGTAGTTTGCAAATTCCAGGGTGAGAAAACTTTCTCCTTCTATTTTTCACATGGTGCTTGGCACAGGGAGATACAGTGAGTCTTCATTATATCGACACTGCCCAACAAATAAAGAAATCACAGCAAAGGGTTATGCTTTTGCATGTACTTTCTGGCACATTGTCCCATATGGTTCAGTTATTCATGTGTGTTGAACAGGATGCAGGAGGGACTGTCTGCCTGGGCAACAAGTGCTTGCTTGCAGACAGAAACCAAGCTCCCCGTGAAGCCTCCTGCTGTCCCTGCCGTCGTGATCCTCACAGCAAGGTAGCACACACTCGAGGGAACATGTACTGAAATGGATGGAAAAGGAAGGAAAGTTTCGGCCTGGTAGCAGTGAGTTGACATGTCTCTGGGTGCTGGGACAGCTTTGGAAGAGGATGCAACTGCCCAAGTTGCTGAGTGCAGCTTCAAATGCAACAATACTCTAATGACCCTGTATTTCACAGCGATCTAGCATTAAGATCCCTCTGTAATCTTATTTCCAGTTAACAAGAGTTTTGTTTGTGCAGCAGAGAATAACATGTGTAAGCTTGATTCGTCTATCTGCAGATTATAGTTACTACTTGCTAAATAAGATGGTCCCCATACAAACAGGAATGTGACCTCCTGCATGCCATTTGTTGAAGATTTGCACTATTGTGGTTTATAATATGCTTTATAATTACCCCATAGTATTCACTGGAATGATACTGAGTCACAAAAGTTAGACAAAAAGCTGGTCAGAGCTCTCTTTACCATTGGGAAATCCATTGAAGGTCCAGATTTCACAGAGGAGACAGGAAATGACCTGTAGCATCAACAAGCATTGACATTAATTTCAGCTGAAAGGAGACACCGGCCATTGAATATCCACACAAGCTCATTTCCTGTCCTCCAGCTGTCGCCAGCCCCAGCTCAGCTGAACTGAAGTTCAGCAAGACTGTTGGCTACATCCATACTTGCAAACTAAGCAAGAACACAGCAGTACATTTTTGGCCAAGGCACAGTGTTCCATGTCAGACAGAGGATGTCAATGTGGTGCTCTGTCTACCCGTGACTGTGGCTCCTCAACACAAGTTGACCTGCCTGGTGGTTGTAGTACTCCCTCCTGCTCTTCCTACCAGGTCACACGTCCCTCTTCTCTTTCTCACAATTTCCTCCTGCTTTCTGATCAGTTCCAATCTCCTATTCTGCTTTCCAGACTCATGGACAAACTCCAGTCTTGGTGGCTCTGATATCAGAACCTCAGATGGAAATTGCAAAGGCTCTTAAAGACTTACAGTAGATGGTTGAGGTAAAATCAAAAATCAGTCTTTCCCTACAAAGAGGACAACGCAATATGTTTAAGAACAGGATTATATGAAGGGAGTGCCCACAATTTGGATGTTTTATGTCATGTCCTCAAGTCATTATTTTCTGCTATTAGAAGAGGGAAATTTGGGAGCAATCCAGATGTGACCTAGATGCGTAGTGTTCTGCTTTATTGCAGTTTATTAAGTGACCTCTCTAATATCGCTATTATCAGTCCAATATTGCTAAGACTCCAGGCTCGGTTACAGGAAATGATGCAGAATTCACCTAACTATGTATTGTCCATCCTTCATCCTCTTTTGTTTTTTAACATTTCATCCAAGATCATGATGAAGAAAGAAGAAGCAGAACCTCAGCAATCCTATCTGTGCCAAGAGATCTATGACTTTTCCCTCCCAGCTAGCAACCAGACCAAAAAAGACCAATAGCGTTTACTCATGTCATGAATACTGGGATCACAGAATCACAGAATGTCCAAGGACCTCTCATCCTTGGGCCAAGAGAAGCCTTCAGATGTGTGATGCTGTTTTTCCTCTTGATCTAGGCTCCCATAAAACTTCCACAGATATTTGCTTTCGAGTTGAAGGCTCTTCTCAAGGAGCTCAGTGCAAGCAGCTCTCTCACAGTTGATGCTGACAGAGTGGCTGCTCTGCTGAGCTGATAGGAAACCTTTCTGCATATTTTTATTATTTGGAGGGTGATTTTTTTTTTATAAATTAAAATACATGACTGAACTTGTTTATATTATATCACAGAGGAAGATAAAATCATGTATATGCTTTCTCCTGCCCT
The DNA here is from genome assembly GCA_032273925.1 of Rhynchotus rufescens. Taxonomy (NCBI): domain Eukaryota; kingdom Metazoa; phylum Chordata; class Aves; order Tinamiformes; family Tinamidae; genus Rhynchotus; species Rhynchotus rufescens. The sequence continues at coordinate 39,576 of JAVCKT010001553.1, forward strand.
GCAAAGCATTTGTACCAAACAGGCTGCTTTGGAAAAAAATCCCACCGTGAAACCGGAGCTATAAAGTTAAGAGCTAATCTCCAGGGGCCAATATTCCACTGGTGTCAATGGGCATCGCAGCCGCCTGGGCGCACGCCCGCAGTGCAGCTGGCCAGGGAAAGGGAGGTCACTGGGGGCAGAGGCCCAGGAAAGGGCCTGGAGGAGACCCTGCTGCTCCCGTGGCACTGGGAGCTGCTGGGATCTTCGCCCTGCAAAGCTGGGAGGAAAACAGGTGCAATTTTTTTTCGTTTAGTTCTGAAAAATGCATGGTGCTGGAGAGAAAAAGCACAAGGCAAAAAGGTCCTTCTGCTCTGAAAGGCGACGTCTGCTTCGTTTCCCTGGAGCTCCGTGTCTTTGGAGCTGCTGCCCTTTCCTAGCCCCGTTTTCTGCTGCTGACACGTGAGAAGTTGGTCTGGGGAGGGGCAAGAGGTCACTCATTTAAGACTTGTCCTTAATCCCTTTTCTGTTGCAGACTTCCTGCGTGTCTGCAGAGGCAGAGCTAATGAAGGAAGGAGGCACCTCTAACATTATCCTCTAGCAGATGACGTCTCAGGCGGCTGTCTGTGAGCTGCAGAGAGCTCCCAGGTCTCCCATCACTGCTTGGAACACAGGCAAACACAGAAGCATCTCAATTCTCAGCACATTTCTGTACTTTTTTTCTCCTTTTTTCTTCAGATTTCAGATAGAAAAGCATTCAAAAGGCTCAGGTTTTGGACTGTTTTTTCAACTGAGCTAGTTTCTCATTTTAATATATTATATTTACTCATTTTTAAATGAGCATCACTTTATGGATTGATTTTTTTTCCCTCTTTTTCTTCAGTAGCGGAAAAAGCAAAGTGAATGAGTAATGAGCATAAAAGTGTCACAATCAGAGTTGAAAGAAGGAAGGGAGGAAGAAAGAAAGGATGGGGGAAGACGAAGAAATTTAATTTACTTTAAAAATAGCTTTTAAAAAGTCATATTAAATTTTGTAAAAATTGAAAGAACAATTGACAAATATTTTTCTGACAAATATTTTACAAATCATATTATAAATATTCTCATGGTCAAATTTTTTTTTTTCCATTTAGAGCAAAAATCACCAATTAGATAAAAGTGAGCTGATACAGCCGTACAATGGCAAGGAATTTACATGGCAGGCATTTTTTGAAATTGTTGTACTGCTTAAATTCCAATCCTAATCTATTTTAGACTCACCCAAATTGAACTATGTCTGCCGAGTGTTTGCATTTCACCCATCACTGCTGCTAATCCCTCTTTTCTTCTGCTCACAAAAGAATAAAGGTTTGGGCTCTGGGCCTGGGAGGCATCGGAGGGACAACCCCCACCTTTTCCATTTTTTATTTCTCGGAGGCAATTCAGCTGCCCAGACACTCAGGTATCACTGGCTGGATCTTCTCCTGGGCTCCGGGCACTGGGTGCTTTTCCTTGGGGCTAAAGGCAGCAGGAATGAGCCATGGATGTGCGGCTCTGTGCCTGCACCAGAGCAGTGTCTCGGGTTCCTGCGGTCCTTAAAACACTTCCCATCTAAAAGAATTCTCCCACTTAACTGCATACTGGGGAAAAAGACTCCTCTTTTGCTTTGTTTTGTTTTTTTCCCTCCCTCTGAGCTCGCCACTAAGCAGTTTCATCTGACCCCCTCAACTCTTGCATTGGAAGAGATGGCGAACACTCATTCTGTATTCATATTTTCCATCCTGCTCATGATCACTATCACATCCCCTTCAGCAGTGTCTTTCCCAGCCTGAGGAATCTGAGTCCATTTAATTGCTGTCCTAGCCTGCTCGAGAGCCGAATTAATCTGCTTAATTATCTGTTTAGTCTATTCATAACCTATTGTTAGGGCTGCATGAGGAGGATCCGCCCTGGTGTCTGGTCTGTGCTGGCTTGTTTTGTAGGACCCACCAAGAAGGAGATCCCCTGGACAAGGGCACAGAGGAGTCTGGGTCTATCCAGGAGCATTTTGGGTGCCCAAATCCACCCTGACCTTCCATCCAAGGATGCCAAAATCGCTCAGCAGGATAAAATGGCCAACGACACAGGCACTTTTCTTTCCCCTCTATTGATACTAATTAATTCAGTCTAGTTCGCTCATGATCGTGCAAAAATAAACAGTGACAGCTCGGCAGGACACAATCTCCAAGTGGTCGCATCTCAGAAACAACTCAGCTTGTTTAACCTACGAAATGTATTCCAGAAACACAAGCCTGCAGATGTACCTCACCGGTCATCACAAAAAACTGCTTATGCTTTCTTTTCATCTGGACCAGATGGTGGCTATGACAGTGGGGCCTGCCTTTTTTCCATGCCATCCATGCAGACCTTGACAGGGTGAAGAAGAAAGGTACTCCTACCTTGGACAGACCTGCCAAGCCAGCCCCCAGGACCCCACACCCCGTTGCGGCTAATTGCACCAACATTGTCTTGCATCGTGAGCCATTCCAGCTATCTGTTTTCTTTCAAAGTATATTTGTTTTATATCTGACATGTTTATATATGTTAACTGTTTGCTATAGATATCTGTCAGCTTCAACTGGCAAAACTTAAAAAAAAAAGGAGAGGGGGGATTGGCTCTAAGCCAAGGGTATGTCTCTTAAAAGCACTTAGCTTTTCATCGCATGGTTTTGCATAGAAAGTGAAAAAAAAAAGGAGAGGAGGAGAGTGGACTGAATAGGAATATTATGCTTTAAATTCTGCAAAAGAATTTCATATGAACATGTACTGCGCTTTTCAGATATTAGCCTAAGAGCCATAAAAAGCTATTTTACAGTCCTAGAAATGATACACAAACACTGGTATACTGTTTGTCATAAAAACTGCTCTAAAGAGGGAATCGGGCATTATGCTTTGTGAAATATGACATTTATGAGCTGCCTTTGATTAGAACCAGAATGTTCTCTAATAAAGCAGAGAATGCTCATGTGTGCGTGCGTGTGTGTTGTGTATGTGTGCGCGTGGATGTTCAATAACGGGATGTGTTGCTGAGCAAGAGACAACTTGTAAAAATGGTTCTTTGCTCAGAGTTTTGCCTCTTTCAAAGAACAAGGATACTTTCTCTCCTATCAGTGAAAGGAAATGCAAAAATACCCATTTCTTTATTCCTTGGGAGAAATCAGCACGATTTCCTGGAATTTCTTTCTCCCTAGCTTTCCTGTCAGGCAGGACTACAGGCCCTGGCTTTGGAATATCCTCTTCCCTTCAATATTCATGTGACTGGCTACAGGATAAAGGTAAAGAGACGTGAAACAATCCCCATGCCAAAGATGTTGGCTCAGGTTTCCCTTATAATGATGTTTAAAAAGGGCTTACACTGGAATTACATGATGCTTATGCCTTTTGCTGGTACTTATCCACAGAGCCTAATTACTCACAACCTCCCGGGCATTTTTTACTGTGCGAGGTGAATAGCACAGACTTGTCAGGATGACACACTTCTTTTCTTTCTGTACTGGACCATTCAGCCACCCTTCCTGTCCAGACGCCGGGCGGAGAGTTGGATCATGCCTTGTCCTGTGCTCTCTGATCCAGCCAAGCTCTTGCTTTAAAAACTGCCTGAAGTTTCTTTCTTTCTCTTTCTTTCTTTCTTTCTTTCTTTCTTTCTTTCTTTCTTTCTTTCTTTCTTTCTTTCTTTCTTT
>JAVCKT010001553.1:45449-57828 GCA_032273925.1 Rhynchotus rufescens
ACAGTCATTTTAGTGGTTAATTGTCTTGGCATCAGGTTTGCCTCTAACTCTGCACATCTACCGTGTTCTAGAATAGACGATTGGCTCAGCAGCTGTGAATGGAAGTAATCAGTATGTGAAGTAGAAATAAATACTAATGCATGTGCATAGATAAAGACAGGGCAAACCACAGGCTTCATGGGCTTCACAATACTATCAAGAATGAAAAAGAGGCAATAATCCTTTCAAGTAACTGACAACAGGTCTACTTAGCAATTTATGTAAAAGCAGGTTGGTTTTGCCATTTGGTGTGGGATCACCCAAAATGGAAAAAAATATTATGTGAAATTTTTTGGAAAGATAGTAGCTAAGAAAGATAGCTTTGAACCTGACTGGGTTCCTGGAGAGAGGTTATTTTAACTAGACATATTTTTGATAAAATGCACAATTTCTCCTGTCTTATTTCTCCATCAGTAAAATATGGATATACAGTAAAAATACATTTTTCTTAATGTTTTTGATTCAAATTGAAAGTTCTTCTGGGAGAAACTTTGTGTTTTTACAGTACTTGACACATAGAGTCAGGTTTCAGAGGAGTCCTCTCTGCTCTAAAGTTCAATAGATGCCTTTCCCAATTTTTTTCTGCCTCTTCTATAGCTGAAATTCCATTTTTTATGGAAAAAAATGGTAAATCAGTTGCAAGAGAGGAATTTCCCCAAAGGTAGTCCCTTTTCCTGCATCTGTGTGGTAGCTACATGTGGACAGGAGCGTTATGCTCAATAAAGGGAAGGGTTTGAATGACAGCTACTAAGCAGTGCCATATCTAGCGTGCTATAATCCAGCACCAGCCACATGCTTGGCAAGTCTGAGGTATGTGAGCGCTGACACACACCACTAAGCACAAATAAGGCATTAGCCCCAAAGTAGCGAGGGTCTCGGTCTGGAACAGTGATGGTAGAATCAGCAGCCTCTGGACCAGAATTTGCATCTGCTGTTGAGTTTATCTGTCTTAAACAATGAATGGTTGAAACAAATAAGGCCGAAGGTGAGGGGAAAAAAGGGAAGAGAGAAAAGACAAGCCTTCCAGACTGGCAAAGTAGTTTTTTTGGTTGTCTTATTGTACTGCTCAATGATCTTCCATGCAGTATCCCCCTATAATAAGTGTTGAATTTGGAAAAGTGGAAAGGAGTGGTATCAACATCAGCGTGGTCTCTGCTCAAATGAGAGGTGAGGTGTTCAATCTGCAGCATGCTTCACCCACCACTGGTCTGCTGCCACAGAAATTCAAAGAGACCTTCCAGTGACAGAATGAACTGTAGCTCTTCCGAGTGAAATTATAGAGGTCCCAGCTAGGTGCAAATATGCAGAGCAGGAACTCACTTGTCTTGTATCTGTTCCTGGAGACTCACAAGTTCATCTATATGGCAATGAGTTCCTCTTTGGTAAGTAATAACCAGCCACCTGATGCTTAGTGGCAATAGCAAGGCTCTCTTCACCAATTGTACCACAGAGAGGATCCCAAATCTTTCCCAAACTAAGAAGGTCTTGACATGACTTCACTGCATGAAAAAGTTTAAAAGGTTTTGTTTTCACTCCAAGGCAGATCCAAAACACATTTTGGAACCTTGAAAATTGTCATAAAATGGATTTATTGTCCTCTTGCCAGCTCCAGTCAGCTGGTTGGGCTGCAGATTAAAAAAAGAGTTGAGTTGCTGTAAAACACTCAAAAGAGAGGAGAGCACGATTTTATTTGCAGTGACCCAAACTTCTAAAACTCTTCTTGAAATGAAAACCCACAAGGGACTGTTCCCAATTAATGGGACATTTGTGATTGCAACCACACATAGACAAGTTGGGGCGAGTCCTAGTCTGTGTTATAATGGGGCAGCTGCTTTGAATTCAGTTGCATTAAAGTGGCTGAAGGCAGAACTGGGCCTGCTGAGGATGCAAATGCAAAGATCTCACCACACAAGGAGCACAGAGCCACAGGGACTGCTGCAAGGCAGTTGTACAGCTGAAGCAGCAAGGTTTGCATCCCAAGGAGCCTTTGTCCCAAAGCTACATCAGGGCAGAAGATTACAGCCTGCCCTTTGCGAAATAGCTCTTTGGGGCAGGGCAACCTTTTTGTGGCCTCTTCATGCATTCCCTCATGGACATCCTCATTCTAACATCTGGAAATAGTCTCTCCTCGAGTCTTTTGTACAAATATTTCAGTATCTTCATCTATAACCCAGCTCATAAAGTTCAGAGAAACTTTCTACCAGCCTTTTCTGTCTATAAGGCTTTTTTTCTGTCTTCTTTTTTCTTTCTTGTTTTCTTTTTCTTCCATTTTTTTGCCTTTGACGTGAAAACTGAACATTAAAATCAGGGAAGACTTGATCCCCACCCCACCACAGTTACACTATGGGATCTACTGGAACCTCAATTGATTTCTCATGACTTTAAACTGGAGTTACTGAGAGTAGCATAAATCCTTGAGAATACAGCTGAAGAGTCTGCTGGAATGGGGAGTGTTACTTTATTTTAACATGGGTTTCTAAAACAAAGCCTGCCATATGCTTAGAGCTGAATGAGTCTGTTGTTGCTCAGAAAGAGGCCTGGCTTCCAAGGCTTACACGATGTTTTCTTAAATTTTTGAAGGACAAAACCGAGCTATTTTAATGAACCTAACTCAATAATTCCTAATCCTAAAGTTAAACACTAACAGTGAGGCTCAAAAATTGGCCTCCCAAGTTTCAAAACACAAGTCATGACCAGAACCCATTGGTAAACATTCCTGAAAAAAAGTTTTGTTTTGTTTTCCCCCTCATGCTCTACTGAAACTTGGAAAAACTAACTCACCCTAATATTAATCCTAGGATAAACAGATCAGAAAATCCCCTTCCCCCTGCCCTGCAAAAAATATTGCCTCTGAAAAAGCATTTTCAATGTCAATGAAATCTTAACACTTGTCTCTTTTATGGACTTTTTAAGAGCAAGTCATCCATTATTTTAAAGCAGGGCACAAAGATTTCATAGGGTACAGCAAAGGCTTTTTTTTTGGCATGATTTTGATTAGCAGAATTAATAGCTTTATAAAAATGATAAGTCCAGTCCCTTTCCTCATGAAGTGAGGAGTGACAAGCCCCCCATTTTGATCTGTCTCCCTATTCTCTTTATGACAGCAATGGGTAGTCACCATCTATGAGGAGCACCTTAGAGCTAAAGCTAGAGGAGCTTGATTTCCTCCAGACATCCAAGCCTCATATTGCTAGATTCCACGTAGTTCATTAACTTCAAAATATTAATAGAGTTTTCAAAGTGTAGCTTCCAACAGCTTTGATGGGCTCTGGATTGGGGAGTTCTGTTTGTTTGTTTGCTATCCTATCCTTGATGCAATGCTAATGCCAACATAAAGAAGCTAAATTCTGATATCCAAATTCTGGTGGGTTACACGGACAGCCCCTTCCCATTCAAGTACCATACAACTTCCATGACCGTGACAACTTTCATGACAACTTTCAGATATACACTGAAAATACTGGCAGAGAAGGAGCTGAATTTGTCAAAGGGAGAACTGCTGTTATTTAGTTTCCCCCAAGTCAGCAAGCACTTCTCTCTGCATTGCATATGGCTGTTAAAAGTCTCAGATAACAGCATGCTGTCCAGATTTACAGCCAAAAATGGACATCTTGGGATACCAAGGACGCAGTTTATGAACATTTGTTTTTTTGCTGGGTCAGACAGAGTTAAAGACAATCTTGGAGCAGAGACTGGGCCATCTGTTATCAAGGGAATGGCTAATTGGAAAGTGTTTGTGCTTTAACACTTTAGGTTCAACTCTTGCAAGCACCAAAGCTTGGGGATGACTTTATCTGCACATGTGAGCATGGTGCTCATAGACATAAACTTCTATAAGGTTGGTGTCTTTGAACTGAGAAGAAGGAAGAGGGAAATGAAGGGTGAAGGAGAGAGAGAAAGAAAAATAATGCAAGAATTAAAGAAAGAAGGAAGTCTAGTTTAGGGGGAAATGCTGACAAGGCATCAGAAGTTTTCACAGATTAGGAGGTGACAGGCTTTCCCTCTTGGCCTCAGTCGCGGGCTCACCTCCTTCTGAATCCACGTGCTGAGCACAATGACACCATTTGCAGAGTGTAGCTCAACATGTATGTGCTTTCCTTTGCCTGGCAGTCATTATTCATTTCCTGAACACATTAAATGCATTTTCTCCCTTTTACCTGGAATTATGGCAAAAGTGGAAAATCCTTTATTTCACAATCTCAGAAGGAGGGGTAGCCACTCTCAGCTGCTCTAATATGTTTGTAGCTTGAGCAAATCAAAAGGCTTTTGAAAAGGTGGTGAGGTTGGTTTTACCAGAAAGATTGTTGGTGGGAAGATGAATATCTGTTTTAAAGAAGTGTCCAACACCACTGCCACGAATGTTCTTGTGAACAGATTTTCATTTCAATGTGTCTCCCTGCGGTATTAAGAACTAGAAATCAGCCTTCAAAAATTGTGAGGGGAGAACCACAGGCCCTAACTGCAGTGCAAGGACAGGGACAGTGCTGAGTGCTGGTTTTTTCTCCTCCCTGCAGTGCCTGATGCCCTCATGCAATTTTTCCACCTTACTAAGCAATTCAGAATGGTACCTCACCCATAAAAACATATGCTTAAATTTCTTAACACTTTTAAGCACCATACTAAGCAGAAACGGGTTTTGTCATGAATGCTCTGTTGCTGACAAGGACTACCATGTGATTTTACATAAATACTCCTGCTTCTCCTCTGCTCTGCACTGTCGATTTGCTGCTGGGCAGGAATACAAGAGTCCAGCCACAGCAAATCACCTTCCATTCCTCTGTGCTGACTCAGCTGCAGAGTCAGCTTTAGGATAACATCAGTAAAATACAATTGGTGTTTCCAAAAAATATTACATGGTATGTTGTCTAGTAGATCTCTGCCTAATGGGTGAAGATGAGCTCATGATCAAGTGAAAAATAGAGCAAACCAAGGTCATGGCAGCTGTGTCTGCATAGACAGACCTCCTGAGCAGGAGTATATGCACTTGGTATTTGTGAAGGGCCGAAGGTGAGATTGGACTGATCTAAAGTGCAGTTTACATATGGCTAGAGATGAGGAGCAAGATAGGCAATTAAGACATGTAAGGCTTGAGAGGCTAAAGCGTTTTCTGTTGGTTGTTAATTGTTCCCGCATCCATCTGAATGCAAGAAGAGATGAATCAACAAGATGAAATTTGGCCTGGGTCTGCTCACAAGCCCAAGTCTTACACTAATAGCTTTTAACTTGTTATGAGGGGACATACAGAGGAAGATGAAGAGAGTGTGGGTCAAGGAAGGACTGGTGTGAAGCAAACACTGGTCCTGCAAGAAGCAGAAGCTGGAATGAAGATAGTTTGTGGTCAAGTGTTTCACTTGACTGCGAGATGTTTTACCAAATCCAGAATCCTTTTACCCACATAAATACAAAAGGTTCAGGATACAAGATTTTAGTCCTCCACGTAGTTCTTTCTCACTATCTATATCAAATATAAAGTCATATTTGTTTGAATATGATACACAGTCAGGAAATCAGGAATCTTATTCCTGAGATACTTCGCCATGAATGAAGCAAAACTGTGCAAACAAAGCAGAAATCTCTCTACTCTCACTGCATTCCTTGCTAAAGTAGGTAAACAATAAAATGTTTCAGTCTCGTGAACTTGTCTATGAATGAGGAAGTTCGCTTGCAATGCCAGAAATGTGAGATTGGACTCAAGTCAGAGCTCACAAGGTGAAAGGAGCCACCACATAGAGCCATGTATGGACCTTGACTGTATGGAGTGTGAAGGGACACACACATCCAGACGCTACCGATGCTGCAGCGACAGCTATTTCCTCCGATCCCAGGTGCAAGACCTCTATGTGGACCTCAGCTCAGTTTCCTTCTCTGAATTTCAGTTTTATTTTAAATCAATTTAATAGGCATACAGAGATTCAAAAAATGTTACACCTCAGGCTTGTTCTTCTTCCCTGAGAGTCTTCTAGATTTCAACTACGTTCTCCAGGGAAGCTGAGAGACCATTTACATTTGTTTGGAAGAAAAATGCAGATTACAGATTTTTAAAGTATTGTTTATCCCACCCTGACTCTGAGGGGAAACAAACACATGCATCAAACACGTTGACGTTCTGATTTTCATCCCTCCACAACCTGGCTGTAACTGCTCTTCAACAGATGTGCTTATAATTAGTGAACACTGTAAAATGCCAAGACTGATTTAATACTGCGTAGTACTGACGATCACTCAGCAGGAGACACACAGGTGTTCGTGGATAGTGGAGTTCCAATTTAGTTGCAGAAGAAATTTAAAGAAAATCAACCTTGGAAAAACTGAATTTGTCCCAAGTTTAAAATTTTTATTTTGAACTAATATTTGTTAATATCATAATTATATATTATTATATAATTATATATTATAAGTGGATAGTGGTGTCAACAATTGGTTCACAATTTTGGCACCAGATGCAGCTGAAGTTGGGTAGAATTTCACTTCAGATCAAATTCAGCCGCTCAAATTCAAGAGTTGCAAATCCACAAGCACCAGTGAGACTTCACACTGCAGAGTCCCCTAGACCTATATAATATTTCTGCAGAAGCTTTACGATGACCAGCACTAGTGAAATGGCCAGTCAACACAGATAGTTACAACGTGGAGGAGAATATACTGATTATATTCCCTATTCCTGAAAGTAAGTGTTAGCAATTAGATGAGATTTTGAAAAATATTTGGAGCTGTCACTTGTTGGGTGCCTGTTCCCCTAAGTGAAGACATACAGACATATCTGTGCTGTCTGGAGATCCTATAGGCATGGCATGAATGATTTCTTCCCACTGATCTCAGTAGGAATTTAGGAGCCCAAATAAGTAACAGGAGCCCAAATTCTCTATTAATTAGGTTTGGATCTCGGCACTTGCGCAAGATCTGCTTCCTTTCAAGTCAAATTCCAGCTGTTTTGGCACAACAATAATAGAAGTTACAGACTTTCCTGCACATATCTCTTTCTAGCAAGTTCAACCTTTAACATCGCATTTGCAGCACTTCAACAACATGTTCCTTTATTAAATATTTGAGAAGAGGGAGAGGTATTTGTTTTGTACCAGTTTTCTCTAAAATGGAGTTTTGTGGCATTTTAAAACTTATTTTTAAATTAAATCAATTTGGATAAATTTAGGTAATGAGCAAGATATATGTTCATTTTCTTATAAACTTCTGCATTGTCTTCAATGGATTTTGCATTTGATGCACAGGTGGCAGTTCAGCTGCTTAAATGCAGTCACCATGTGTCTTTGAGACACTTCTTATGGCACACTTATGGTTCACCTGGCCTTCAGCTGCCTCTGCAGAAGAGCACAGACTCCTTCAGGTCTGAAATAGAAAATGGAGCCCATAAAGAAAATGAAATAATTTATTTTTGAAAATATATTTATTTTAAAAATATATTTTCTTCAAAATAATGTAAAATATATATCACATCAACTTAGGCAAAGCAAATTTAACAAATAACACTATTTTCTTTTTTTTTTTTTTATTTCTTCCTCCACGTAGTGGTTTCCTCAGAAGTATTATTTTACTAAAACTCAAACTGTTTTTTTTTATGGAATTGCCTTTTTAGAAATGTTTTTGCAATACTGAAATTGTTTTATTCAGTCTCTGATATTCAGCATCTAGGACACATTATTGGCTAAGTTTATGATTGGCCAGACAAATGCTAGCATCTTCTTCTGTTTTCTGGCTGTATTTGTGATTACTTTAGGCTTGAATATTTGAATACAGGAAATGACACATCAGGTCCACTACTCTGCATGCGTGACTATTTAGAAAAACAAACAAATAAGAAGCATAAGTATGCTGGCTTAATAATGTAGAAATTCAGACTCTTGTAAGGGAAATTTGGCATGTTTCCCTGTCTCATATGATCTTCTGCTTGCCCTTCTGAAGACCATTATGTGCCAACTTCTGATTTTTGGTTGAAAAGACAGAGATTTCCAAGGATGCTAGCAATAAAACTTGAAATCATGCAAGATTTGCCCGTTTTTAAGCTTTATTTGAAACTTAGCTTATTTTCCCTAATGGCTTTGCTCCAGTTCCTACCCTTTCTCAAACAAGCATTTATGGGTCAATCTGTAGTGAACTTGGACAATTTGTGGCTCTGCATCAATTCTGTGAAGAACTCTGTGACTTCAGATGGTTTTGACATGAAACCAGATGAAGAAGTTACTCAGTCCCAAAACCTAGCATGCAATTCAGAGCAAGAACCCATGTGGAATGAAATGAGAGCAAATGGTTTTGTAATCCCCTTCAAAGAGAAACAGCCTAGTGGAGCAGTGGTCCAGCTCTGGTAATTGATGGCCTCGGACTATTTACAAACAAAAATAACTGGAAATGAGTTCAAAAGGGGTGTCACATTCCTGTTACTCAAGGGATTTCAACTAGAATATGGACACGTTGACAACTGCTTGGCTTGCATTCAAAGGTCTTTCATTGATTTTGTATAGCTCATTGCTGTTGCAAACAGGAATTATGCCACGTAGAGAAGTGTTACAATGTCCTAAGGCATTTATCAGAACACAGAAAGAACGTGTAGAAAGTTGAAGTAGTTGAAAATACATCATACTAGACTGGTGTATTTTTATCAGTATGTTCCAATTTTGGGTTTTGCTTCCCAGAATTCACTTGAAAATGACCTTACCACTTCAGGCACTGTGATTTTCAAATGTGGTTTGTGGAATAACCAATGAAGAAATGCAATTAACCAATTACAGTGTTGAGCACATGGCAAATCATGTAAGAAACCTCAACTCCCCAGATATTACTAAGGAGAAATGTATGAGCAATGCGTTCACTTCTGGGAATCTTTAGCTCTGAAAGCTGTGACTGCTCCAAAACTATTCAGTGATATATTCATTTTTTCTGCTGTATTTTTATTCTATTCAGTTGTAAACTGAAAATTTTGAATGGTCATCAAAGTTAATGGGTGTATATTGGCGTATGCCAACACGTAACTTGGTTCCTTTGATGACTGAGAATGACCTGCTTGTACGTTATTGTTCAGAGCCTTACCTTGTTTTGTGTAGTTTAGACTAGGCCCTTGAAATGAGCAGTTTTAAACAGAACTAGAATAAAAACGAGTTGACTGAAAACTGAAAAAAAAAAACGGAGGGATGTTAGTGAGAGCAACCTGCCTTCATGAGCAGAGAGAAGAGGACAACAGAGCAAACCTAAATCAACTAGGACTTCAGTTTTGAAACACAGCCTTGGTTTCTCTTGGCTCTTTATCTCTTCAAAACAATACATTCTATAAACTCCAATTTGTTGTAATCTGTTGATCTTGGCAGAGAAATGCCGTCTTTCAGTAGTTGGCATGAAAGCTGAGTTACTTCTTATTGATATCTCTTCATACATCCTATAAAGTCTTCATGAGTCAACACGGCTCACCAGTGAGCAGGGAGTGTCAGGGCAAGATCTGCCTCTGGAAACTTGGAAGTGTTATATCCAGATGAACAGGAGATGACAGAGGGAAGGTGGTAAAAATTGTATCAGAAGCTAAAAAATCATTACACACAGACCAGTTTTAATCTGCTGCTAAAGGGTCTGACATGGGCAATGACTTGTCTTGGTTTAAAAACACCGTCACAAGATGTCAAGAAATTTGGGAGACATCTCAACAGTGACACCAAAGCTAAAGATTAGTTCAGACTCTGATTTTAGAGGATTTAAAAAAGGTATACATGCACTGTCCTTGAATGAGTGCTCAAGCTTTCTCTGCAGGTCTCTTCTTATCCCACCCCAGGTAGACACAAGATGTCAAATCACCTAATCTCTGTGCAGTAGCATTTCATCTAAAAATGTTTACTGAAAATAAATGTTTAAGGTTTCTGGAAATGCCCAACAAGAACAAAAAGTGCATAGCAAAACACAACAAATCATAATGTAAGAAAAAAAAGCCTGTGGTGCTAGATTTACTTTCAGTATCTATATGTTTGCTATTTTAATTGCTTAAGCTTTAAAATGTACGTATTTATGGACACACTGAGTACACATGAGATTCAATATTAAGCAAACTCAGCAGTATACTTTCAAATTTCCCAAGGTTTGATTTTGCTATTTAATACATGAATTTCTAGGATACTTTAAATTATTCCAGTTTCCTGATCAGAAAGATTAAGGAGTGCTGTGCTCATAGACTACAGCTGCCTGTACAGAGAACATATATACAAAGGTTCAGATGTCTTAAATCTTATAGACATAAGTGCAACACGGTCTAGTGGTTGCAAGCTGAAGTCAGGAAAAAGCTGAACTGGAGATGAAATGGAAATATCTTCTGCTGATTTGATATTGGAAGAGCTTCCTGAGGGATGTGGTAAATTCCCTGTTCTTAGGAACAGGATGTCTTGCTAAGTGAGCTATGGATCACAAAATGAGGAATTACCACCCGCACTATCAAGGAACCAAATTCTCACTTCGTTAGCTGTAACCTTTCTCATAAAGTAATGTGTTTAGGAACCATTATAGGCTAGGTCTGAGCATAGGATTGATGAAACTGCCACACTGCAACACAGGTTGCTCCAAGTGAAAGTAGCAGGAGAAGCTGAAATTATGTGAGATAGCTTGCACATCAGAGAGCAAAGCTGAATAACTTCTGGAAGTCTCCAAAGAAGAAATGAAAAGGTATTGGGGATTTTCGTGCCTATAGTGTATATAAATGTGGGAATATTTCTCATTAAGTCACCGTTTTTGTGGTTTATGAAATCACCCAAGTTCTGCAAGGGATTTAACGCCTCATAACTCACAGACATGCCTTTTGTGCGTGTGTATGCATGAATACATATGTGCATATATATGTTATCCATATGCAAGATGATCATTGCTTGCATTTATACCACGGAGGAGCAGCTGTGGACACGTCTCTGGGAGGTGACCACTGCCTGGCTCTCATCAGGACTGTGCCTTGCCTTACGTGACTACTTGTGTCAATGGGGAAAGCCTGATCACACTCAGTCAGGCACCATGGGCCAGCAAAGCCTTCGCTGCAACGCTCAGCAACTTGGATCAGCAGCATCAATGGTCCTGCAGGTTGTCTTGTGTCGAAAGCTTGCTCTTTCCACCCAAATTTGGGAGGGGAGTGGTGTGACTCCATCACAACCGGTTCTTTCTTAATTTAAGGTGCCTCCACAATGCTGTCGTGTGATAGGAAGGATATTCATCTCCATCACCATTTCCCCTTTGTAAACTGGATCCCTCCCTCAGCAACCTCCATCCCTTAGCCATAACTGAGATTACACATAGAAACATCAGGCCTAAAAACACTTCTAGCTTAGTTACAGTGCTTGAAAACTCCCTCCTGCTCTATGCCAGTAGTGATGGTGAATATCCAAAAGTTTTGAGTATGTGTTTGAATATGCACTGAGTGGAGGCACTGAGATGCCTACATGAGCTAGGACTGCACTGCGGGCTCCTAGAATTTTCAAATTTTTCCATGATGCTCCTGCTCTTGATTCCCAAAACAGAAATGGAGAGGAAAATGAGATCCCAAACACTGAGCACTCTGGACACTGAGGGCCAGAGTTAGGACTTGTTCATCACTCAGATTAGTGGCCGACAGATCAAGGTCATGTTTTTCAAGCTCTGGAGCTCTTTCAACATTACTGTCATGACCTAGGACAGCCCAAAGGAATAAAAGGGGCTTCAGAACATTATCAAGCAGAGGTGATTTCTAAGATGAAGAAATACTCTGACCTTGTCCCTGTCAGTCAGGCCCTGTTGGAAGGACAAAGGCACAACGACCATTATATGTCTTCCAGTCATTGACACTTCTGTGGACATTTCAGAGAAATTGAGATAGTATAATGATAATCCATACATGAATATCAAATTTTCCTTTGGGTTGGAATTTAGTTTTTGAATGATTAATGACAGAGGATCACCGATGCTTTTTTCTAGCCTTTTTATCATTTAAGCTGCCAGCTTTCAATAAAAGCTTGTTAGCTTATTTTTGATAAAGAGACTCCCACAGTCTCTCTCACAAACAGAATAGCAAATCCCTTTGATAAAGCACTGTGGGATCACACTCCTGACTGCTGCTTTTTAGCAGCTTTTGGACTTGTTTGGACAAATCAGATAAATAATTCAATTTAACTCCTCTGCAAGAGTTACCAATGTAATTCTGAGACAGGGTCACAGTTCCATTTTAAATCAGAGTCAGAAGCACATTAAATCCCATCTTTCTTGCCCTGCCTACCCTTCTTATTAATTAATTACTAATTGAAACCGTGAGGGATTCACATTATGCTTGAAATTTGTTTAATTCTGAGAGAGAGAGAGAGAGAGAGAGAGAGAGAGAGAGAGAGAGAGAGAGAGAGAG
>JAVCKT010001555.1:0-18411 GCA_032273925.1 Rhynchotus rufescens
CCTTCTGAAAGGCTGCCCAGGTAGGTACACATCTTTGCTTGTATAAATGCCACTGACGAGAAAGCCAGTGTCCCCAGCTGCTTCCAGAGCTACGTGACCCAACGTGATGCCACACGCCCCAGCCTACGCTCTTCTCCCTGCATTTGGCAGATTAGGAAGAATCAGATATTCTTCCCAAACTTGGAAGGCGACACACGCACTGGTATTTAAGGCAGCCGCACACGTCCCGAGCTCCTTGGAGAAACCCTTCTCCTCAACGTTTTGAACAGCCTTGACACTGTCATAAAGCAGCAGATGTCAATGCAGATGACAACTAAAGAAGTCAGTCCCCATAACCTAAGCCAACACGAGGTTGTTTTTAGAAGAAACAAAAGCAGATGTAAGAGACTGGGTTTCACTGCCTGAGAAGCCCCCGTGTCCCCATTCCGCCTTCAGGAATGACTTGCTGCAGATGGAGAAGGAATTCAGGAATCTACTCTGGCTCTCCTCTTTTTAGCAAAGGGACAACTACCCCACCAAGATCCCAGACAAGCAGAGGCACCTCAAAGAAATACAAACTGTGGCCACCAACTTTCCTTGTTTGCATCACGAGATACGACCTTTTTGCTCTTTCTTTCTCCTCGAGATGTCAGAGTTCCTACAATATTTTTTATTAGGGGTTCAAAGTTAGTATTTTTAAGCAAGACTCCTAAATTCCTAATTTCACTCGAAATACTGTAAATCTTGTTCTCCTTGTAAACAGCACTGGAGACAAAAATGAAAAGTATTCCCAAGGTGCTGCAGGGAATCCAGCCCTGCCCACCCTGGACAGAGGCAGCTGCACCTGTGTAATGCACTAATGCCCAAAGGCAGCCTGGGCTTTTAAGAGGAGTTGGTAGAGTCTGGGCCTGAGCAAATCCCAGTGTCACAAGCGGTGCTGTGGATTTGCTGGAGCTCCATTATTTTGGCTGCCAAGAAGACAAGCAGAAGGCTTGAGGAATAAGATGGCATCTGATGACTTACTCTTCACTCTGCTTGCGTGGAAAAGAAGGGGCTTATGGATAAAAGTCAGGCCTAGAGGCACATAAAGCTTAGCAGCTGCTTCCTTTAGCTGGGAATAACTAAAGCAGCCAGTTTTAGCTACCAGAAGCAACGATTGTGGTTCATGAGGAAATCCTTGCCCCAGGTGTGCAGAGAGAGCACGGGACCTGCAGCCAAAGCGCCACGTATGGCCGGCAGCACAGTGAGGTCCTATCCATCTTCCCATTCCCCATCCCTCCAAGGGGACTAAGGGATAACTCTCACACGAATAATATGAAATCATCTCCTTCTAATGGGGGCTATAAAGATAATGAGCCTATTAATCAAGCACACTTTGTGGTGCTTGATGTAATTTTTGCCTGCGGGAGAGAAAGTGAGAAGCCTGCCAGCAAAATCCCTATCCCCTAAAACTTTCAGGTAGATACTCAAATACAGGATAGCAATCCTTTGTATGCAACCAGCTAAAATTCATAGCAGTTTTCCTTCACAGATGTACAGAAAATAAATGCATGATTTCTTCTCTGAATATCATATGGTTTTGGTTTCTACGCTGCAGCTCAAGTCACAAGTATGGGAGGACTAACATGCTAAAACACTGAATTTCTGTTCAAACACAGCACTTGCTGCATGGCAAGTCTCTGGCCCACAGTTTGCATTTCAGCCTTCTAAATTAAAAGAAAAACGCGTCCCTTTTGCCTCATGCAGCATTCCCAGCTCTTCTTTTTGCCTAACATGCTTAAGTGACACCGAGCCTCAACAGCAGGTTGTTGTCTATAATTGATGGCCCATAAAATGGATCCTCCAGCATCATGACAGCTACTTTACAACCTACAGATTTCCTTCAGTCCATTCTACACATCCTGCAAACCCTATTTTTGGCCAAAAAATGTTTGGCTTTCTGTGAGATGTGATAGTGAATTTCTCAGATGAAGGATTTTTTTTAAAAAAAGTGAAAATTGTGTTGCATACAAGATTAATATTGATCATTGTAAAATTTCTGTGCTGAGGGAACGGAGCTGACCACACATCATTCAAAAGCTATTTACTCTTTCAATATATTAGTTAGTTAACAGGTCATTTACAAAAGGCACATGCACCCTCATGCACTGGGAACTATCCTCTGTGACTGGCACTTTCGCAGGGAATATTTTAACCCCAGTTAAAAATAATGTGTGTCATTTTAAGCACACATAAGCTCCACTCAAACACGACACGTAAGCACAAGCTTGTTGAACAAAGTCAATCACCAAGATTACTGTGCAGTTACGCTAGACTGTGCTGCATACATTTGCACACCATGCTGCAGGTATCCCCAGCTTTGTGGGCATACACCAGACCCCAGTGTCCACGTCCTGAGCACACTCACCAGCTCCAAGCACTGTCGGTGCCCGTATGCAGCGGCGTAGTGCACCGTGTTGTACCCTTCTTTGTCCTGGATGGATGGATTGGCATCGTTCTGAAGCAGGAACTCTAGACACCTGGGAACAATTTTTCTCAGTTTAATGGGCAGCTCTCAATACTTGCAAGACTCATTTCCCACTGCTACTAGGAGTGACACTGGAGACGTGGTTAATTCTGTGTTTTAGCGGCGCCTTAAATCACTTATGGATGTCCTGCTTTTCACCAGCTGTTCCTATATCTTTGTTAAATTGTTTATACAGGATTGTCCCTGAACATCTTTGAAAAGCTTCTTTATAAAAGCAGTCTTCAGCTCTGTCTTTGCTGTCACTCAGGATTGTAATATGACTTTCTATTACATAAAAGAAAGGAAACTACATTTCTCTGTGCCATGATGTACCCTACTCAGAAGGGCTAGAATTGCTACTATAATATGTAGAAACTTACTGATCAAATCATGGGTCTCCAAACACATACTTGGGATACGCTGAAAAATAAGGTCTTATTCTAGCTCATTCCCTGGCATGTATGTATATAAATATATTTATTTCTCTGATGGAAATATCTTCTTCAAAACTACATCTTTTTCAACGGATCACTTCTGCTCTTAATGGCTCCAGTGGCTTTTTTTCCTTTTTACCCCTCTCACCTTGAAGAAACCATCATTTTCTTATTATTGCTTTCTTCCAGAGCTAGATATACATAATGAATTCAAGGTAGTCATAAAAAAAAGAGGAAAAAATAGAGGAAAATTTAAACTATGGAAACAACAAGCAGCTAGATGAAAACATCAATCTGAGCAAGGGCACTGTGGAAGCCATTGGTCTTTGCAGCAAACAAACCCAGTGCAAAACATTAAAATAAGTGAACAATGCTGAAGAATTATTAAATTAGTAAAGCAGCACATTTACAGTAAGGAAAGAGCAAAAAGCAGAGAAGCAAAACTATTCAGAAATATGGTCACAGCCAAGAGCAGAAAGCTTTTTTCTTTAGGTTAGCCCTCATTAATGCTAAGGGTTGTCTTTAGCAGAGCAGTGAATGAGCAAAACAGGGAGCATAAGCTGCAGCTCAAGGCAGTGGTGTTCTTCATGAATGGAGCCTTAACTGCTGTGTGGACACCAAACTTACAATGCAGCTTCTTTTTCCTTCATCTCACTGGCTCTTTCAACTTCTTCAGCATTTTCATGGGAGTTACCTAAAATATTCTTTCTTCTTAACACAGAGGACAGAAAAACGCAACTTATTTTCAAAGTAACCACCTCAGGGAGTCTGATGAAGTCTGCCACCCATCCCCAGTCTTGCCTTCAGTTGACCTCCAACCAATAGTAAAAAGGACAAGGATAAATGTGCACTACCTGGGCCTGGGAATAGTAAGTTTTTCAAACAAGGAAGATACCCAGAACATGGCAGTTTTTTTCATCTGGCAAGTTAATGTAAAAAAAAAAAAAAAGAAAAAAAAGAACAAACAAACAAAACACAACTCTGTAAGGCTCTGATTTCCACCAAACCCAGTTTGTTCATCATTTCTTGTAATGTTTTTTCCCATGTCTTGTCTTTAGTTTCCTTTAGTTTCCTTTGCAAAGGGCAGCCCACGGGTATCAGAACTCGCTTTTTCCAACAGTAACCTGCTCTATTTCTCTCATACTTGAGGGATGGAGCTCACGGAAACTCCAACTCTAGTCTATCTTGAACTTCCATTAGCTGTGCTGCTGACTCTTCTCACTTTCTGTGAGATACTTGGCAGTCCTGCAAGGATATCCCAGAATATATTCCTTACATTCTTCAAAGAGCTGAGGATATCTTAGTATTCCTGGACCATTTTGGCAGCCATGCACCCCAGCCAGAACAGCTGACAGAGGATTACTATCTTTACCCAGACAGTACTTGGCCACCAAGGTGACCACAGACTACATACTTCCAAACTAGCATGAATCACTACAAATTTGTGGGTTAAAAGGCTTGTAGAAGTACAGTTTGCTAATCTGAATCACTACGCAGCATGCAAGTTCCAGCATGGATTATGCATAGGGCAGAACAGTAGGTACACACTTTGCTTAATGCTCAGTTTCCCATTTCTCATGGGAAGATTTGACATTTTTCATGTGGGTAAGTAGCAATATGGTTTGTTCTACAAACCCAGGGTCTGCTCGCTGTCTCATAAAGAACCTCTGCCTTGACCAGAATTTTCAACATCAGGTTTACAGGTAACAGCCCAACCTATAACTGTTTTCAATGCAGTGCAAATCAGTGAAATCCCCAAAGTATCCAAGTGTCTGAACAAGAGGTGAACTGCAGAAACAACAGATACTCAGAAACTCCATCATCTATTTAACGAAATTGCAGAAAGGGGTTCACTCATTCTGAAGACCATAAGCACCAATAGCTACCCACAGAGCTGAAACAGCAGGTTGGCCTCCCAATTAATATTTGTTACATCAAGAATTCTCCTTCCACTTGAATTGCCCAAACCTGAAGTTAGAAATTGTGAATACGCTTCAGGCTGAAATTGCCTAAATTTGGGAGTTTGTCCCCATTCAGTAGAAACAGAACAAAAAAACAAACCGTTCTAACCTACAAAGAGAAGATTGGGAAGACCTGAAATAAATACAGGTGGCTAATAGTTTCAAGAGAGAACTAACAGAATAACTGGGTCTGTTTTATATGGTAGAAAGAACTGATTGCCAACATACACAACAAACTGTGAATTAGGAATTGCAGTGACCAACCACAGGACTTGTGAAAAAGGGTTGGAAAGAGGGATGAGGTGCAGAGCTCACCAGAACAGCATGTTCTGTCCTGTCTGTCTTTAAAATCTCGAAAAATATCTTTGAGTGGGTCAACGTTTTATGAGCTCTGATAGAGAAGACGTGGATGGGCAGATCTATCCCATTTCTGCCAGCATGCCTGGCAGAAAAACCAGCTACAGTCTGTTACAGTCTGTTATGTCTGTTGCTACAGTCCATCTGGAAAAACCTCTCCTGCTGCTGCCTCTTGCTCCCTCCCTTCCAAAGGGATGGCAGAGCCCATGCAGAAAACTCTGTGATCTTCCTCTTGTGAGGAAGAGAGGAAAACAGAAGGCAAAGGTGCCTTTTCAGTAGGAAAAGGTGGCAACGCTGCAAAACCAAGCATCACCTCAGAAGCAAACTACATAGCTGAAGTCCCACCTTATCTGGGGACTTTGTTTTACCATCAGTGCAATTCAGTATGGAGCGATGTGCACATCTAAGGGGAATCCTCTTGCTAGTAGTATGACACTGATCCAGCAAAACACTTATAATTAAGAAATGCAAATCAGCTTTCTTACTTTCGGTCCATGTCAGAAGCAGCAGCATAGTGCAAAGGGGTACGCCCCCAATCATCGGTTTCATTGATGTTGGCGCCTGTTGTCACCAGTGTCTCAATACAGTGGAAGTGACAATTTGCAGCTGCATAGTGCAGAGGTGTCCTGGAATGAAAGCACAATTTGTTATCTCAGATTTTCATACAGCATGAAAGCTGATAAAAGCAAACTCCTAAAGACTTCTAAGGGATGTTACTAGGTCTCTGTGTTCTTACAAAGAAATGATGTTCAGTTGTGCTAGTTTAACAAAACACAGCGTCAATATGAGGTTCTGGTGCTTCTATAAGGGACATACTGCACCTGCCAAGCCTAGCAGCAGAGGGATCTGCAATTCATGGCTTGCAAACAACTTATTACCAGTGCTCTCTATACACGTGACTTTCTTGCAGTTGGGAGGCAGAGCAAAGCACAGAGTCCCTCTCTCACAGCGCATCATTCAGCTAGAATGTCTGCCCAAGATGAGCATAAAAAAGCTGTATTTTTAAGCGCCTTGCAGACATTTCACTCACCTAATGCAACCTCGCGCCAAGCACGGTAGCCGAGATGGGCTTTACTCTCCCCTCCCTTACAGTTGCTTCTTTGCATACTCACACAAATAAATTCACCTGTTTATGCAGAACTTCCATAGTACTATCATGCTATTTTTTTTATTATGCACATATAATTGAGAGTTTAAAAGCTTCTTTGTCCATGGAACAGAGTTAAATTCGAGTTAGCTGCAGTCTGATAATCCGCCTGCTATGCAGCATAAGAGGAGGAATGTGTCTTAGTCTTTAATCCTGCCTCTGCTGAGGCTCAGCACCAGTTGCTTGGTTTGAAGGGCTTCATCTGCACACTGTGGCAGCTCCCTTCGGTTAGGATTTGGAGAGTTAGGATGCTGTTAGGATTTAACTTCAAAAATTATTAGCTGCCTTTCAAAAGGCTAAAATTTGCAAAGACTCCTTCAGCTACACAAAAGTCCTCATCCAATTCACATTTATTTGTCCCTTACAATCATCTACTTTTAATCTGGGGGAAGATGTAAGATAAAAATCAGTCCAAAGGCAGTTCACCTCTGAACCTGCTTCATTTCAGTATTTAACTACTTGACATGCTCCAGCTGTGGAAATGTAGAGGACAGGAACAAGAATCACTGCTGATTGCCTAACCACCTCCTGAGCTTGCCATGCCATGAGTAAGTATCCTTGGAAGGATGACTAGCAATATGGGACGTTAAGCACACTGTGCCTGTAACTGTTCTGGGGTGGTACGTCCATAATCACCCCATATATCTGTGGGATAACACATGGATCACAGTACAATGGCTCGAGCTGCTACCAGGGGAGAGGCAGTGCACCAAGTCAAGTGATGCTCTTCAGTGGGCAAGAGCTCTTCCTGTATTCTAAGCTCACTCCAAAGTTTTGGGGAATGACTAGGTTCCCACTTCAGACTACTTCAGCTTTGTTTAAAAGCATATGGCAAAATGCTAAGTAAATATTCTGGAGAAAAAAGAGGGAGAAAACTCTGCTTCCATTCCCAGCATAGCAACTCTCATGGCAGCACTTTACATAGGTGAAGAAGGAAAAAAAAAAAAGGCAATAAAGGCAATTAGGAAGTATATCAAATAGTAGCAATCTATTCCATCAATACTCATTTGCTGTCTTGGGCAGAGAAGCACAAGAATTTAAGCAGTAAGAGCAATAAGGAAAAATTACGTCTGGCTATTTTTAAAACAGAAAGCTCAAGAGGGTGAGCTTGGTTGTTAGGTATTTAATGAAGTTTGCACCTGTCAGTTTGGCATGTAACTGCCACAGCAGAGTTCTGCAGGGAAGGCCAATCCACTTCTCTGTTCAGTATTTTTCATGGAACAAATGATACTGAGGCCTTCTTGCTCATCTGCTATTTTATTTATTTATTAGGTGAGCTTCACAATTTACGTACCTCCCACGTTTGTCCTTCTTATTAAAATCAGCTCCACTGCTTTGCAAGAGTTTTATACATTCAACGTTACTGAAAAGAGAAGTAAAGAAAAAGCATGAACAAAACAGCAGCTTACATGTTGGCTGTCTCTCCTTGCTTCAAAAGAAATAAAGTTGTTCTACTCTTTGCCATGCAGAAAGAGGGTATGGCCAAATGCAACGACAGCAAACTACTAATAGAGCTTTATAAATGTACTCCATTATTCCTAGGGAAAAAAAAATCTGAATTCTCATCCACTGAAGTATTTCAAGAGGAGAAGTAAATATGATCTGAATTCAGAGTCCTTGGGGATTTCCAAAAGGTGCTGTACTCTAATGCTTCCCACACTGAGCTGGTTATTTCATAACAGAACTTTAAAAGGAAATTGTTGCCAGCTTATAAAATGCCAACCTAATAATGAAAAGGTGACATTTAACGAAGACCACCCCCACTCAGCAAAGCTTCAAAGAGCAAGAAGTTTGCTCAAATCCTGCAGTTAGTTTTAATCACAACCATTAGCTTTACATTTATGCTCACATAGATTTAAGCACCTGCTAAAGTGCTTTGCTGAATAAGGGACAAAGATACTTAAATCTGATTTTCTATCAGTATTGCATTTACATCATAGATAGGTTGGGCTCCGTTACTTTGTATCTGTTACAGCTAAAGACTCACATCTTTTGTAATTCAAGTAAACAAATGTATGAGAGTAAAGCAGAAAATGATGTAAAGGAGTCTAGCACTTTCCAAGGCTCCTTTGTCATTCACAATTACAATGAATCACTTCTTTTCAGAATCACAAGAGCAGGCCACTGAAATCTCTTCCTAATACTCATACATCTCCTATCAACGTAATGGGAGTTACAGGCATGTTTCAGGGAGGGGAAAAAAAGAAGAAAGAAAGAAAGAAAGTTTTTCTACAGCTCCAGCAAGAAGATTGGTTGCAATATACTGGTGTATGTTTCTCCTTGTTCTAAAATTGTTACTGCATAAAATTTCTACAAAACACTCATCACAGCGTACTAAATATAAAAACACTTGTTAGTGATGACAACTGCAGTAAAGCACTGCAAAAACATACGGCTTGTTTTCTTGAGCCACTTTTGCTTCTTATGTGGCCTCTCCTCCTCTATTGGGCCTCCATTTCATTAATTAATCTTTTGGAGTCTAGCCATATGCAAGAAGTGGTATTTGGAGGCTACAACAATGTCAGTTCTAGCAAAAATCATACCTCCTCTGTTCATAACATAAGTAGAGTACCACAAGAACAAGAAAAACAGCATTTGGAACAATTTCATTAGATGCTTGTGACAGTGAAAATTCTATGATCTCCATCTTGGTCCCCCAAGGAGTAAAAACAACTTCTAGAAGGCCTGTCAAGCAGTTACTGGGGATGATCGTTTCAGCTTGCTATAACCACGGATTCCAGCCAAGGGTCCATTTCTATCTGTCTTCTGAGCATCACGTCATCAATGGAAGAGTCAAAACTCCATGCTTGCCAAGCATTTTCTCTTCCTGTTAGGTTAACTTTGCAAATGCTGATTACTTGGAACAATTTAATGCTGGATCCAACAGTTGCAATCTGGATATCAGAGTTACAAACTACAGTCAGTTTCACCTGTTCCTGGCCCCCATCGTTCATCAGTAATGTGTCACTCCAAGAGGACAACCACCTTTCTAGTTTGGTGAACCTCTTTTACAAAATCACACAGACTCACAGAATAGTCGAGGTTGGAGGGGACCCCTAGAGATCATCTAGTCCAGCCCCCTGCTCCAGCAGGGACACCCAGAGCACGGGGCACCCAGTCACATCCAGGTGGGTTTGGAAGATCTCCAGAGAAGGAGCCTCCACAGCCTCCCTGGGCAGCCTGTGCCAGGGCTTTGTCACCCTCACAGCAAAGTTCTTCCTCATAGTTTCTTTAGAAAAAAAAGAAACTTTTCTTTTAGAAACCTTTTTTACCCAAACAATGAGAGGGAAGGAAGGAGGAAGGTGAGCTACACTTAGTCTCCTGCACTCCTCTCTCTCTCTCCTTCGCCTTGTACACAACCCCTGCACAAGGGCCATGGCAAAAGCAGGTCTCGAAGCAACCAGCACTTCTGGTAACTTGTTTTGCTTCCCCTCCACCACAACAAACTCCCCTGTGGATGGCACGGCCACGCTGGCTGGATGCCCGGGCAGCACCGTGGCGCGGGGCACTCACCCTCCGGCGGCGGCGGCGTGGAGGCACGTTCTCCCGAAGCTGTCGGGGGTGTCTATGGCAAAGCCTGCAGACAGCACGGGCTCATTACTAAACAAGGACACTACGCTAGACTTTTGTCCTATTTAAACCACAAGAAACATCGCAGAGACAGAAAAATCGGTTAGTCAGGAAAAAAACAGAGCACAAGCAACTACAGTCAGACAGAGGTGGTCGTGGCAACGGGCAGCGGCTGTGCCGGCTCTGAAGGGAGCCACGGAGCTACCGCCGCTCCGAGCCCCCGGCCGCAACCGCGCGCCTGCCGCTCAGGAGCGAGATCCCTACGGAGAGAGCTGGGACAGTGGGACACGAGGACAGGAGAACATGAGGAAAGGGGCTGCCCACATCCCCGCGGTGAGGGGCGCTCCAGGCTGCCTTTCCGCGTGGGGAAACGGCTCCCGCTGAGCTGCCAAGGTGTGGGCAAGCCTGGCTGCACCGGCTCTCCTCACAGCCGGCTCTCCCTCTGCCTCAAGAGGCTCATCTCCTGCAAGCCCTGTGGAAGGGAGGACTTTCCGCACACAAACCCTCTGCCAGAGGCAGGGATAAAGGGCCACACGGTCCCGGGAGGCGAGGGAAGGCTCGGAGCGGGACGGACGCCACACACAGTCCGGGAGGCGAGGGAAGGCTCGGAGCGGGATGGACGCCACACAGTCCCGGGATGTGAGGGAAGGCTCGGAGCGGGACGGATGCCACACACGGCCCAGGAGGCGAGGGAAGGCTTGGAGCGGGACGGACGCCACACATGGTCCCGGGAGGCGAGGGAAGGCTCGGAGCGGGACGGACGCCACACCACGCCACCCAACGCAGCAGCACAGGAAGCCTTTTGAACAGCTCGCCGCAGGGGATATCCAGGGCCTCGGGCAGCACAGACACATGTTACTCAAGCTCCACACACACGCGCGAAGTCACTTACCCGATGACAGCAATTTCCTGCAGCAGTCTGAGTGAGCGTTAAGTGCTGCTAAGTGCAAAGGGAACATGTTGTGGATCCCACACCTGAAAAGGCACAAGGGGCTCATTACAGAGTCTCCTAAGGTCCAAGCCACATCAAGCCCAGCACAAAGAACTTCTATGTGGCACCTTCTTCCTGCCACACTTGCACATCGTGCAACTAGTCCATTCTTTCCACACCCAATCCTAGCCAAAATACCTATGTCTTTACCTTAGGTATGTTTTGTGCTTAGCACATGTAATGCATAAACACATGCGCATACTGAACATACTTATTAAAGCAGCAAATCATCCCATTTCAGTCAGCAAGCGTGCTGCTGGTTTGCGCTCTTGGAAGATCCCTAGTTTTAGACATCTTGACCTCTGCCGTTTGGTATTGTTCTGCAAAAAGCGCCTTGTTATTCTAGAGATGTTATTCTACAGGCAGTTCTCCAAGCACACATAAAACATCAAGTGCTGAAATCAGCTTTCTCCACAAGATTTGCATCTACTGCTGCTTCAGCAAAAGTATTCTTTTTTAAATGACAAACTCTTGAACAATAGCAGATGGATTCATATCTGTGAGATAACTCACGGACGGAAGAGTATGATCACCGCATGCAAGAGAATTTCAGATACAGATCCAAAGATGTAAGAGCTTGTTTCTATGAAAGGTTCATCATGAATCATGATGACTTAGGGAGCTTTAAACTCCAAAAAAGAAAATGTAGATGTTTATAAAGATACATAGCTCTCTCCAACAATGCATGTGTTTTATATTATATATGTATTTGACCAACTTTGGTTTATTTTTACAAAGCTCTTTTTTTTTTCCAGAATCCACAGTGCCAACCTTCGCTTTCACACTGAATTCATCACTCCTGCTGCTTCACTATGCTACATTAAGCAGTGTAGTGTGGGTCTGTATGAATTTTACATTTGCCAGTTGCAAAATGTTTTCCTTGGAATAAAGCTATTGAAATATTATCTGATCGTCTGTTCTTTATAAGGAAACAGTATAAGCTCTAGGCTGCTGCATCTGTCTAAACAGGTTAAGAGGTTGCATTTTTTTTGCTGTGGATTCATTTAAGCTGCCATTGGATATGCTATCTTGCTATGCCATTTTCCTCCTCCTCCTCCTCCATCTAGTTATTTCAAGCATTATTTTATTTCTTGTTAGTCAAGATTTCCACCCAGCATATGCTTTGGCTGGTTTCTGTAAAAATGCACATCTATTGAATCAGCATCATAATTCTATAGCTAGTTCCTCCCACTGCCTACATATTTTTTCCTTGAAATGCAATTGCCTCAAAGACTGGCTGGGCTGTCAGCAGCTACTTCTAGCAATTCTGTACAGTTCTGTACAGTTCTGTACAGTTTTCCCCTTCAAAGCCAGTTCAGGGACACCTATGAAGGCGCATAGTCCTCCTTGTTTAGGACAGCAGCATCACTTACATCTGCCTGGTATCTCAGTGCTGACTTCTCACGTCACACAAAACTGCTGCTGGAAAAAGGTTGTGGGGGGTTTTGTTTGCTTTTTTCCTGAACAATATTCCAGTCACCCAAGTGTGAAATAAAAATCTCTAACTGAATAACCTTGAGCTCAAGAGAGGGTTATCCCACTGCTGCTCATTTCCCCATGAACTTCAAAGAAGGAGACAGAATGACACTTACTGTACTGGAGAAATAGCTAAGAAAAATATACATTTCATACAGTAAAATCTTCATGTGAATGAAACTCCATAGGTCTCAGCTACCATCACTGGATATTGGCATATTATCTATGCCTACTGACCATTCGTTCCACCTCTTGAATTTGCTCTGTGACAGTCATTATATATAGGAATGCAAGCAAAAGTGACACTTTATAAAATATCCTCAAGGAAATGAAACACTGAGAGCTGCAAGTATCTTCAAAAACAAAATTAATCAAATGAAAATATTTGGAAGCAGGTTTTCTTAATCAAGTCATCAAGTAGTCACTGATTTCCATGGTATGTTGTAGGCAGAAAACTCTCTTAAATTATACTTCAGAGACATGTGCCTAACTGCAGAAAATTCGTATTTAAGAATAAGATGCTGCTATTAAAAACCTGGTAGAGGTATCTCTTATGGCATGACACTGCTTTGGTCTTATACCTATATGTTTACCTGCAGGTTTACCTTTTTTTTTTTATTTTGACAAACCATTTAATCATTTGAATCTTTCCCAAAGCAGGTTTTTAAGTTGCCCTTGTCTGCTTTGAATATATACCGCTCCATTACTTCACTGAACTATGATCAGATCATAAGAGTAATGAATACTCAACTACTTGTCAAAATCAAGCATCTCCCACTGTTTCAGTCCATAATATATGTCTTTTGTGGATAGTCTTGATATATATGTGAGAAAAATTAAAAAAAAAAAAAAAAAACCCATCCCCACAACCCAAAACACTACCTAACCTGGTTTCCACTTCTTGTTCCTCTTCATAAAAAGGTCCCTAAATCCACTAATCAGATGGAGCGGTCCTATTATTTCAGCCATCTGAAGATCTCAAATCATGAAAGAGCAAGGCAAATTCTACAGCTAGAAGGAACTCAAAAATATTTTGCAACATATGCTTTGCACTATTGCTTTTCTATCGATTATCCTGTGTAATATCAAACAACACAAGAGATAGTCACCGAGTATGACACGTCACTGAACATTAGGTTAACCTAGATAGAAAGGAATACACACATAATTCTCTTGGCTGGCTTTTGATTATTTTCCCCACTTTTTTCCCCAATAAGAAGTGTTCACTACAGAGCTTCTCAAACAACAGTGGTGAAATACTTCAGGAAAAAGAAATGGCTCTGGCACTGCTGACAACCTCACAGCTTGGCAGCTCTTCCTGCCCTCCTGTCTTCCCAAGCATTCATATTTCAGGCCCACGTCACCCACTGAAGGAGAGTGTAATTATGTTTATCTATTTTAACCTGTGGAGAATCTGTGTTTGCTGGCGCTGGACATAACATTTGATAACTAGAATCAGCTCAGCTGCAGCAACCTACTTGGCAGTATCAGCTCCGCTGGTTATGAGGGTGTTGATCAGAAGCTCATGTCCGTATCTTGCAGCCACATGCAGAGGGGTGTTACCATCCTTATCCACACAGTCAATCTCACCTCCTGCAAAAGATGTTTTCATACAGTTTGACAGTCAGATTAAGTGTGAACTAGTGACTACAAATGTTCTCTCTCTGAAAGCAGCATAACCAGTCCGGCCACAGTGACATTAGTTTCAAAGACCAAACACCAGCACTCAGCAAGCTGCCAACTGTCAGACATAGGTACCAAACATTATCTGGCAGCAGTATTTTCACCTCCAGTTCTTTCCAGTTTTACCTCTATATTTGACATCATTTTTCCTCACCACTGAGCAGAATGACACAGAGTAGTAAATAACAATTTGGACTTGCAGCTCAGCTAAAGGCACAACTGATTGCCTTGAATTAAACCTCCAAAACAAATTGCTGAGATGCTGCCATCGTTTTTTCAAGCTGTTGCTGCTCGACTCTGCAGCAATGCTAAAGGGAATTCATCCAGAAGGCCACGCTGCAAACTGCAAGTGCTACGGGTGCCTTCCCTGTGTCTTACGCAAGAACAACCAAAAGAGGCCAATTTTAGGCCCAATTCCTGTGTCTGACAGTGGCCAAGGGAGCTGCTGGGAGCGGTGCCGAGCTGCCCTTGTTTTGGTATCTCCTATTAGCCCTTGCCAAGCTGGGCTCAGTTCTGGATGGGAGGTGCATCTGCACCACTGTGTTAGGAACCTATTAATTCCTACACAGGACAGAAAAAGGGTAAGAAGTGACCTCAAAAGGTTAGGTCATTTATTCAGATTATTCTTTATGATATTGCTAACTGACTTAGGGTAACTGCATAAGAGTAGAGGGGAGGGACTCTCTCCTTCCTGTGAAGGAACAGTGGCAGAGTTGCCAACACTTTCATATAGAGGCTCCACACAGAGCAAATAACAGCTGTAAGTTAGAAAGCATATCTTAGGAAACAACTAAAAACTGCATTACTACATTTTCTTTCAGCTTGCTTCTAGCTCCTTTTATTACTACTATTTATTCAAGGAGTGATATGACAGCAATTTGTTCCTACTGAAGGAAGCACAATCTACCAGAGAACTCCATTAAAACCCACAATTTTATGTAAATGTAAAGCATCTGTTCAGCCCTCTTCAGTATTGATCTCACACAGAGCAGCTCTCTTGAGGGACATTGAGATGTCCAAGTTTGGGCTTGTAGTCAAACAAACAGAAATAGTGGTCTGCATGTTCTCTGCCAGATTTCCAGCTCTAGCATTTATCATATTCTGTAGTATTCTTGGACAAAATAAACATTTAACTAAGTGGACTGATAATCAGGAATCCTAAATTCTATTCTGGGTTACTGTAGGCTTTTTGTTTTTTTTTTTTCTTCTCCATTTTTTTCTATTATTTTTTATTTTCGTACTTTCCTGGTGGTCTCCTGCCCTAGAACAAACAAGGTGGCACTGGTCCATCTTCCAGAATATTTATTGAAAACTTGGTGAGGAAGGTTTGCTAGGCTGTGAAGCTCTGGGAGGCAAGGCGAGTACAGCCACCATGTACAGGGTTAGACAAAAGGGTCTGAGCCCTGACTCCCTTAAGGGAGTTCTGACTCTGAGCTCTCACTCCCCAGGGAGGACAAACAATCAGAAGCTCTCGGAAGCTTTTTTATTTATTTTTTTCTGTTATATGAGGAAGTTGTGCCTGCTTCTAAGCTGCTAAAACACCTCATTACAGCTTTCAAATCTTGTTGTCAGGGTAAGGATCACTAAAGATTACATGGACGACTGCCAGCTGGAGAAACAGAGGAGTTTGTTAACAACCAAAATCCTGTGACAAGACAGTGGAACGAGAGAGCAGAATCTGAGAGGGCGCTATCCTTTTGCCATACGTCCAGACAGCTAAAAATTCCTGGTTTGTCCATGCTTCATCCTTCAGACCTTTTTGGACCCAAGAGTTGGACTCACCATTCTGAATGAGGGTCTGTGACCGCGTGAACCTCCCATGGACAGCGGTCATGTGCAGCGGACTCTTCCCATCCTTACTCTAGCAGGAAGAAAACAAAACCAATCCTTGAAGCACACACAGCAACGGTAACAATTTGAAATCTCACAGCAATAAGAATTGGTCAGTAAAACCTCTGCTCGCTTCAGAGGCTGTAGGACTGAATCTGGTCATAACAACAACTGCAGAAGTGCAACAGCTTCTTTAGCAATGAGCTAGAAACAATCTGCAGACAAACTTATCCTCAGAGCCTCGTTGCCTGTACACAATGCCTGGCAGAAGCCTAGCAATAGATGATGTACTGTTCTTGAATACTATTTTTAAATAACATCTCTCATTAGTCATTATTTTCCCTACTCATTACATGAAGAGTAAAGAAAAGCAAAGGAAGGACAAAGCTCAGTTGCAGCAGTTTCTGAGATTCAAGAGATAGAACCTATATGTTTGTATTTTACAGATATGTCACAGAATACGAGCTACTATATTAAAAAGTTTTGGCTAATAAATTTCTGTCTAAAGAAAAACAGGATGTTTAAACAAAAGATGTTTAGAAAATAGGTAAGGCAAAAGGAAGGAAAGGTATGAGAACAGAAGAACAGTGTTGTGTGGTCTCGAGAAAGAAACTGAGCTTGGAGAAGCCAAGGAGTTGAAAAAATAGCAAGGGTAGGGTGACCTATTTAACACTCATGTCATGTCTACTGGAACGGAGCTTCACGCTCATTGGCAAGCACAATTCCTAACGTCATTTTAATAATTCTGCGTTTAAAGTTGTGCACTGGCTGTCCACTGACCTCAAGGGTCTTACCATAGGTGTTAAAAGCTTGGAGATCAGTTTAATAGACAGGATACTGAAATACACAGACTTTAGAGTAGAATAGCCAAAATCTTACATAAACCCCAAGATCTTAGGTCTTCTGATACCTATGCCAGTACCTTCTCTGATGGATAAAAACTCCCTTTCAGTTTCATCGATTGTATCCTAAGAGCATTCAGATATCCTAAAAAGCAACAAGTTTCATAAAGAAAATGCAAATAAAAAAGCTTGAGTTCTTACTTCCTCGAGAGGAACTTGTTAGACTCAAGTTTAACTAAATGTATATTGCTGAGGGGAGGCAAACACCCAAAGGGAATAGTTCCTTGCTTTACCTGCTCCCTGAGACAAAATTTTGACAAAGCTCCCAGGGTTATATTTTGACAGTGGTTCAGGAAAGTGGCTGGCCTAGACTTTAAGGCTGCCATTATACCACCTATCAAGGTTCTGACAGCTTCTCTATTGTAAATTGATCTTATTTGAACAGTTTAATGTAATATTCTCAGCATCACTCTTCTTCCATCAATCAGTGCCCTCAAGAAGAACTTAAAGCCACACTGCACCTCATTATTACAGTTTCCAGCCTCTTGATATACGCAAAATAGGATACAATAAAACCAAGGAGCTAAAATGCAAGTCTCACCTGAATGTTTACATCTGCCCCATTATTCACTAGCAGTTCAAGACACAGCGCTCCGTGAGTGGAAGCAGCAGCAAAATGCAAGGGAGTGAATCCATTATTATTAGGCTGGTTTACATTAGCACCATAGTCAATCAGCTCATTAACGACGGAGTCCTGACCGTTGTAACAGGCAATGTGAAGTGCAGTGTTCCCATAGATGTTCATTTCATCAATCTAAAAGGAAACAAGGAGACACATTGAAATTACAGGTGTCAGCTGATGGCTTTACATACTGCATCACATACTGCAAATAGAAATGGAACAGGAATAGCTGGAGGCTTGAGCTGTCAGAGGGTGTACTGTTCAGCAGCGAATTTCATAGACAAAAATATACACCCAGAGAGTTCAATTCTGAACACTTTACATTTACTATTGTTAATTTTTTGCCTCACTGGCAATTTTAAAAAGCCAATTTAAAGCCTAAAACTGATATCAGGACTAGCTAATAGTCTTAACAAGACATAAAGGGGAACGTAGGATAAATAATTTTCCCAAAATCTTTTAAAAATAATTACTTCTATTCAATTTTTGTGAATGAAATCAGGCTTAAGATTTTTTACAGATTTCTCTTGGGAAAAGAGGGAAGGTATCTGAGTAGTGGGAAGGAGAAATTACACTTCAGTAAGAACCCACTTTCAGTAGCTCTGTTGTAAAGATACAACTAAGATGCTATTTCTTAATGACTGGCTTCGAATTCATCTGCCATTCTGTAAAAATAAGGTGAGACAGGTTGTACAAAAGAGTCGTCTGGGTTGACTTGAATATTCCTCCACAAGTCCTATCCATCTAAAAAGATCACATTCCTAGTGGTGGAGAATGTCAAAGGTAAAGGTAGTTATTACAAAATCACAGAATGGGTGAGGTTGGAAGGGGCCTCTAGAAATCCTCCAGTCCAACCCCCTGCTCCAGCAGGGACACCCAGAGCACGGGGCACCCGGTGGCATCCAGGTGGGTTTGGAAGATCTCCAGAGCAGGAGCCTCCACAGCCTCCCTGG
>JAVCKT010001555.1:18511-30186 GCA_032273925.1 Rhynchotus rufescens
TTTTATTTTATTTCATTTCATTTCATTTCATTTCATTTCATCTCATTTCATTTCATTTTATTGCCTAGGTTAGGGATGGAGGAGGAGCAGGTGCCTCCCCACGGTGCTGACCCCATAGGCACAGAAGTTGAGCCAGACCCTGGGCGAAGGGCTGAGCTGCGCTCGGCCTCTCCACAGCTGCTGCCAGTGGCTTCTAATCCCCCCTCACACATACAGACTGATTTGGTCTCACGGATTTTGTCTCATGCAAAAAGTTGTGTTTGGATGCAACAGGATTATTTTTATGGAAAAAGTCTCCCCCACTGCAAGTGGTGTCTCTTGGCTCAGAGATATCTGCCCCAAGAGCTCTCCCAAACACATCTTGGGCTCTCTTAAAAACCATTAATCTCACGGGCAAAACAGAGTTCCTGCAATTTAGGGCATTCCCAGATTGGGAATAAAGTCCAGCCACGAGGCTTGGGGAACTTAGAGGCTTTTTTCCGCCGTCTGCGCTGGAGGTTGGAAGCACTCTGGTGCATCTGAGTCCCGCTTGGGTTTTTTACCACAGATATTTTTAACTGGCCCAGCCTCCAGAAGGTAGGGAGGGAAACAGCTGAAAAGATCAAACTTATTTATCCTCAGAATTAGCAACAAGCTGCACAAAACACACAAAGCCGGAGAAGGAGCCAAGCACTAAACGTTTCCGTGAGAGCCGGCTCCGCAGTGGGAATGCCAGGGCGGCACGAGGGAGCCCGCCGGCAAGGTGGGCATCCTATAGGCACCGAGCTCTTGTTCCCATGATTGCATCCCAGCTTCAGAAAGGATTCCCAGTGCTTTCTCCAGACAGCAGGACCAGCAGGAAAATGTCCTGCCCTTTCCCACAGCAGCAGGAAAACTGCAGCCATTTGAAGACGGTCTCCTGCGATGGTGCTGGGGACACCTTGCCACAGCGCCCATCCCTGGCTGTCCTCTCCATCCTTGGCTCTAAACCCCATCCATGGAGTCCCGTTTCATCCAAAGAAGCACCCCATCCGCTCGCCTCATCCCTCCTGCAGGAATTAATCTCTGGGAGTGCTCCCAGGGAGAGGAAGCTGCTTCCTTCCAGCCCGGAGCATCTCCAGACCAGGACAGGGCAGGAAGCGCAGCCCAGGCTCACTGTTAACTCTTGCACTTCCCCCTTGCTTCTCGCCCAGCTCTTCTTTTCTGCCTGCCAGGAATTCTGCCAATATATCACTGTCATCTGGCACAAGGCTGCTTTTACACCAGGAATATTCACTGGGGGCACAAATGCTGGCAGGGACAAGAGGGAACCTCCGTAATCACAGCAGTTTATTCTAGATATTTTCCGGGGGAAATCACAGGAGCAGGATTAAACCCTTTCTCCCACTGATGACATCCCAAACACACATGAATCCCAGCAAAATATCCCTTTCCAAGGATATTGGATATCCTCTGGGCTTGCTGAACTCCCACCCAGACCTGCAGCACCCTTGGGTGAGGAAACCCCCCATCTCCATCTGGGAGCACCACCCCACGGATGGTGGGGGTGGGAATGTCTCCTCTCTCGCCCTTGAATGAGCAGCTGCTTCCATTGATAAATCTGGGACAAATCATCTGTTCTTTATCTGCCAGGCTCGGAAACCCCTCGGCACTAAGGCAGCAGCAGGAATATCTTAATGCACTGGAAATGCATCGTGCTCAGCCACTCCATCAGCTTCAGGAGAGCCGACCTGCCTGAATCCCGGCTGGCTCTTTGGGAGCCCAGGGGTTACAGCTCAGGGTAGAGTTAGACCTATTTTAATGCCTTAAAAAAATGTGATTATCGGGTGGGATTAAGCTGGCCAAACATCGTTAATGCAAATTTTGCCCTAATGGGGATCGTGTTGGCGGAGCGCTGCGAGGACAGCAAAGCGATATCCCGCGTGGCGGCAGCTCAACGTTATTTTGCCATTAAGGGATAAGATTGCATCGGCAGAGCAGTTTTAACCGCAGATCCGCCTTTTCATTACCCGCGGCAAAAGCATCCGTGCGATTAATGTGCTGGGGAGCCCCTGGGGCTGGGAAGGGCTTCTTGGAGAGCCACAGAGCATCCCCATTCCCTCCGGAGCAGCGGAACTGCGTCCCTGTCCTCTCGTTCTCATTAAGCCAATCAGTCAACGGTTTTTGCAGTTCTTTGAGAGCAAATCACCTGCGCTGAGGGCTAAATTGACACCCAAGCCAGGTGTTATTTTCCACAGGGACCAGGGCTTAGGGACACACGGCAGGTTGGCAATCCACGGTTGTGTTTTGCTGCAGCATCTGCACCCCGGGAAGCATGCAGAGCTAGTGCTCAGCACCCACACAGCCCGCTCGCTGAGCTGGGACACCCGGACTGACGGATGCCCACACAGGAGCACATTGCTGCTCCAGGACACCAGTTGGCGTGCGGGATTTGTGCATTAGGAAAACCAGGTCCTGGCCCAGCAGCAAGAGGCAGCCGCGCCGCCACCTGCGCCAGTAACCCCAGCAACAGCTCGGCTGGCGGGGAGGATGCTGACTCACCGCCTGCTTCTCTTTCACAGCTCACCCTTAATAAAAAGCTCCGCCGGAAGAGCCGTGCCATCCTTTGCCTCTGTCCTCCCTTCCCCCTGCAAAAAAAAAAAAAAGAAAAAAAGAAATTAAATAAAGCAACTCAATTAGAAACCAAATGCATGGAAAAAAAAATCAAGAAGCAGTGACTGTTAATGAAACTTTAATTCCCCAAACGGGCTCGTTTTGGTTCAAAAGGCAATGCTCGCCGTTAATCCGCTAAAGTCTTTGCAAACAGAAATAACCTCAACCCTGCTCCGCCCCGAAACACCAGGTTTTGCTGCAAATATAAATCACTGAATTATTAACAGCCCGGAGATAGTGAGAAAGGGATGGGGAAACTTGAGAAAACCTTTTTGGAAGCAGAGTTCTCCCTGCAAAGGACTGAGAGTCTCTTTGCTTTGACCTTATTCTTTTTGTCTGCCTCCCGCTTTCCTTTTGAATGCAAATCCTGCTCCACAAGCAAATCCTGCTGCGCTGTTGCTGCTGTCTCCCCCTTCTTCTCTTGGGAAGCACAAGATGAGGTGGAGGAGAGGCACCACAAAACAGACTCGATGCTGTCAACATGTCTCAGGTTGGAGTTCCTCTCCCGCTATCCCCAACTCTGGGCCACTGGGGAGGACAGGAGGTCTTGGTCTTTTGCTTGAAGGTGATGTTTTAGCCCACGTGATGATCAGAGACAACAGGAGATGCAATTCTCCTCCAAAATCGCATGAGCAGCTGGGGTGTGCGATGGTTCCGGAGGGTGAGACATGACTCACACCTCTGATGAGCATGCGGGTGACAGAGCCCATTGGAGACAGATCAGCCCAAAGGCCTGGCCTTGCTCAACCATTCTCAAGGTTCAACCATCTCACTGCATCTTCCATCTTCACCACTACGACGACCCCAGCAAGATCACACATCTCCCCCAGAGCAGGACCCAGAAGGCGATGGAGCCTGACATATGTGGACATCATGATCCTGACAATGGAAGACCCTACAGATGCTATACGCTTCCTGTCCCTACAGCAAGTCACAGCTGTCACCCTTCCTTGGTGAAACAGCCCAAAGATCATGTTAAAGATCAAAGAGATCTTTAACATGACACCTACCTCAACCCAAAGTTTCCTCTACGTTTTTCTCAGTCTTTATCCCATGGCTGAGTTTGTTGAGCTGCATCCTATAGCTGCTCCCCAAAAGAGCCCTATCTTCCTACCAGCCACTGGGGAAGATACCCTTCTAGCCGTGAATTTTAGAATGCCAGCTCAAAATATCCCAGAAACGGAGCCTGAAGAGGTGGTGGGTCAAGGAGCAGCATTTCCCTGCCAAGTCCTTCAGCCCTTGAGGCTACGAATGGAGCTTCAGAAAGGCAGCCTAGCCCAGCTCTGTATTAATTCTTTTATTAATTCTTTGGTGATGAATGAAAGATGCAATTTCACTTGAGGAGGAAACTTTATCTCTGCAAAGCAGCAAGGGAGAGACAGCACCGGATCACCCAGCACCTTCTCGGAGCCAACCCCACAATCCCTCATGGAAATCTGAGGTCACCTGGGGGAGTTTGGTTCTCACCCTGCTTTAGCACCCACAAGGTCCAGGACAAATGCAACTCACCATCAGTTCAACTTTATATCTGCCAGCCTTGATTTGGTTTGGTACCAGAGCTTGGAAATGTCCCCCAAGCCTTAGGCAGGGGTAAGTGCCTCTGTGCATCACCCAAGCCCAGCAAGCTCAGCAGTAGCCAACCCCTTCCTGCTTCTTTCATTAATCCCTGCTGTCTCCATTTTGCCTAATAATCTCTGTTTTGCTCTATTTATCCTGCCCTGCTGACCCTCAGCTGTAAGAGCTCTCCCGCATGCCCCGCCTGGGCAAGCTAGGCAGCTTGCTTGGGATTTCTGGGATTTCTCCGGTCCTGTGGGCACACGCCTGGCATCAGCAGTGCCTTAAAAACCTGCCTTGGGGCTCACAATTTCACCTGCTTCCATATTTTTTATTTTAAAACCCTACATTGGGATAGATCCTGCCCCAGGAGCACCACACAGAGCCCAGCACAAGCAGCTGAGGATCCCAGCAGTGGCGTTTCTAAGATTTCCATTCCGGCTGAGCCTCAGCGCTGAGGCTCCCTGGCTCAGGCTGAGCTGCCCATGAAGACACAGGGAGAAAAGGGAAATCAAAGGAAATAAGAATTCTATATAATAAGTGCCATTAATACAATAAGACTCCCCAGGGAGCAGGAAAGCATGGAAAACCAGGTGTGACCCTCATTGCAGCGGCAATAACAGGGCAATACAGGGGCTTTAACTCCCTCTTTCCAAGCACAGCTGCAATTTGAAGGATGCCCTTCCCTGAGAGCAATGCCACGGGATGCTGACACGATCTCTCATCGGCGGTCCTGCCACTCGCTTGCCACCAGGGCGAGGACAAGGGCATGACAGCAGGCGGGTGATGCACCAGCATGCCTCTATTTTAAGGTGAAACCATCAGAGAGTTGTTTTTTTCCCTATTTCCAGACCTGTTTCCGGGTGTGAATGTGGTGTGAAGGAGACGGCGGAGGCAGCCCAAGCTCCCAAGCTGCAATGTGCACACATTTGCAAGCCGAATTATTGCACATGCATGGAAATAATTAAAAAAGAAAATAAAAAGACCTTCCACGCTGGTCCTGGGTACTGAGAAGAGCTTGCAAAGATGGAGTTTATGGAGTCTGGGAAGCGAAAGCAGTGGCAGGCGGCGCAGACTCTGGCCACTCTGTTTGCTCTTTCCCCCGCGCTGCCAACATCCACAGCAGGATGGGGAAAGGTATGTGCCAGGCATGAGAAGGCTCCTTGTGCCTCTCTCTTGCTGTTCCTCTGCGGGAATTTGGGGTGGGTTATTAGGCGAGGAGCAAAAACAAGCCAACAATCAACCCCCAGTGCTGCAGCGGGTGCCCAGGGTGCTGCAGGAGGCTCTTAGCAGCCCTGGCAAGGGTGACTTCAGCGCCAGGCAGCCCCACTCAGCGTGGCCACGTTTATTTTTGCTCTTGGATCTTCTATAAAAAGCTGGAAGTTGCTGCTCAAGGGAGAAAAGCAAGGATGCTGATCTGGGAGGCCAGCCTGGGACATCTGCTATTCGCTTAGCAAAATAAGGACTTGTAAATAATCCTGAAAAAAAAAAAGAAAAAGAAAAGGTTTTAAAAAGTGTTAAAAAATAAGCAAAAGGTGCTTTTCTCTCTGTCTTTTCTTTCATGAGGAGACCTGCAAAGTCTTCTGTGCCCTCAGGTAACGGAGAAGTGAGCACTGCATGCCACCCAGCCTCTGATAACTAAATAAAACTACATTTATGGTAAGTGCAACTGGTAAACACAGTTTTATTACACCATGTTTATATTCCAGAGCCAATAGAGATGGAAAAGAGGACAAGGAACTGGACAGGAGCGGGTGAGGGGAAATGCTACAACCCGGTGGTCAACGGAAAAGGGAGCCTGCAGGGAGTGTTCAGAGAATCCCAGAATGGTTGAGATTGGAGGGGACCTCTAGAGATCATCTAGTCCAGCCCCTCTGCTCCAGCAGGGACACCCAGAGCACGGGGCACCCAGTCGCATCCAGGTGGGTTTGGAAGATCTCCAGAGAAGGAGCCTCCACAGCCTCCCTGGGCAGCCTGTGCCAGGGCTCAGGCACCCTCACAGCAAAGAAGTTCTTCCTCACATGGAGATGGAACTGCCTGGGTTTCGACTTGGACCACAGAAAGAGCAAAACACAATGTACCTCTACACCCAGATTAAGGAGATGTTTTACTACATTAATCTGCCCATTGGATGCAGCTGCATGAAGTGGAGTGTAACCCTTCTTGTCCTTACAAGTCACCTCTGCACCATGGTTGATCAGTAAGGCAACAACTTCCAGGTGACCTTCAAGAGATGAGAGACAGTAATCAAGGCATGTACCATCCCACTGCATCACTTCCCCTAAATTATGATTTTATTACTAAGGCATTGCCTTTTTTACTGCCGTTTCACTATGCTCTGAGTTTAAAAGAAGTAAAAAAACGTTTTTAATCCAAGCTCCATGCACTGTCAAGAAATCTACAAGATATATTCTTCTCTTCATCACATTTGTCAAATTTCCCCCTAGCATATTAACTTTCCAGTTATTAAAAAGAAACAGAGCCACTCCTCTTTCTTTGAAGTTCATGTTTCATTCTCCCTTTTGCAGAAAGAACAGTGAGCACAGGAATATGTAAACATAAATCTCCCCCAAAAGAACCTTGCTGGTGATGACCCTGGATCATCTGTAAATCCAACTGTTAATATTCCGATTTTCCTTCACAAAACACATATTTTATATTTTATATATATAATACATAAATATATATTATTTAATAAATAAGTTAAAGATTTTTCACCAGCATCAAGAACCGAAAACTGAACGTCAAACAAGTGAAGAATTTGATCCAAAGCCTACCAAAATCAATACATGATTTTCCACTGAATCCACTGATTTCTGGATCAAGTTTGTGTCTCTCCACAACTTTATTATTAACATAAATTATGCAAAAATGATGAATATAGCATCTAAAAAGTTTGAATATGAACTTGCTGTATGTATCTGTTTAGTCTGCAGACTAAAATCATCATAAAATCATCATAAAATCATCATAGCTTCAACAGTCACACAGAGAGCTGACTACCAGACTCATGGAACATCCTTCTTCAGGAGTAAATGCCCACTGCTGAATGAGGCGCTCTCTATAAAATAAGGAGGGAGAGAGCTGAGCATTTCCAAAAGCAGCTTTTCAGTCAGTTCTTCCTTTACTTTCTTCTTCTCTCTGAAGGTATCAAATCTTTCCAACAGGACTCTAACCACAAAAATTAAAGCAAAGCAAACTGAGGGATAGTCCTTACCCTTCCTAATTTTAAAGTATCCAGGTAAATAACTGAGGGCTAGAATGAGAGGCTTCAACCTCATTATCTAAGTTCTGTCCAAATTCCACTACAGACTTCTAAATAACTTGACTTTAGGCTTTAAACTAAATATTTGGTAAGTTATACATGACTTTGTGAAAAGATATAAGAGGAAGAAAAGAGATGTGGAATTGCCCAGTACAGTCTAAAAACCTCTCACCTCTCCTGAGCAGAGTTCAAAGCACACTAGCTCAAAAGCCAAATCACAACTGTTGCAAGAGTCTTTCCATCTGTTTGTGCATATCAAAACAAAAACAAAAGAAACAAACAAAAAAAGAAGAAAACAGTCTTGTCTAACCATTTGAAAATTTCCATTTTATCACTTCCAGAAGTGCCAGGATTAAAATTAAGAATTTGAATGATCATGTGAAAGACTTCTTGGGAAAGACATTATAACTTGAAATATATTATCAGACGACGATGAAAGATCTTAAATTACCATGATCACCAGAATCGTAATTCTAACTTTTTTTTTTTTTAAATTATAATGCTCCACTACAACAAATCATGTCTTTAAATTAAATGAAACAATGAAGTAACTTGATTTATTTAAAGAACTACTTGATAATACTGCTGATATTCTGAATTGTTGAATGAGTTGCTCTTGCCCAGTATGCAAGAAAAATGATGACAATTTGCATCAGACAGAAGGAAAGGCTATGAAGTACTTTCTAACAGTATCGTAGTTTGGCTATTTTAAACAAGGATCAACAGCAAAAAATATGATCACATTTATCTGCATTTTATACAATGTAGTTCTCAGCATAAACTAACTTAAAATAACCTTTTTTTTTTCTCAACTCCAAATGCACTTGAGGCAGGATAAAAAGATCAAAAAGATCAAAAGGATCTTTTAAAGCAAGAGTTGCATTAGAAGGACAACTAAGACAAGTTCTCACTAGCTGCAAAATCATAAATGGACACTCTCTACTTAGCCCAACAGACCACCCTTTCCATGTTCAGGCTAAGCACCATGCTC
The DNA here is from genome assembly GCA_032273925.1 of Rhynchotus rufescens. Taxonomy (NCBI): domain Eukaryota; kingdom Metazoa; phylum Chordata; class Aves; order Tinamiformes; family Tinamidae; genus Rhynchotus; species Rhynchotus rufescens. The sequence continues at coordinate 26,953 of JAVCKT010001555.1, forward strand.
TCTTTTCAGGGAAAGTTCTGTATCTTGCCTGTATAAAATATATGGACAGTTGGAGAATGGCAAATTAAAAAAAAAAAAAAAGGAATAACAACCCAAAGCTTACCCATGTATGCTGCCCAGTGAAGAGCTCTTCTGTCCTTTTTGTCAAAAGCATTGATGTTTGCCCCTTTGGCTAAGAGCAAGTTTACCATCTGAAAGAAATAATGAAACTTGTAAGTCAGACACTAAATAGTTTACAACAAATAATCCTAGCAAAATTTTAGTCACAAAGTTGTGGTCGCAATTCCTTAGTTTTGGATGATGTAATTATGGATTTGGATTATGTAATTATGTAACTGGACAAAACTGTGTGCATTAGTGACAGAACTAGTGATGGCTGCAAGGAGGGAGAAGTTTGGCACTCACACAGGAGACTGACAGTGCACAGTGAGCTGCTCCCATCAGCTGTGACCTCAGCATCCTTCAAAATCTGCTTAGCAAACAACAAGCTACAAGTAAAACAGGCCTTAGAGAGAACTAGTGCACACAGTTAAAGCCACAATTAAGGTATTTTCTTATAGATTAGTTCAGGATTCCTCCACACATACAAGCAAACCGTAAATAAAAGTTTGATCGTTCAACGAGGAGTGTCTATTTCCTGCCATACTGCTCTGAAGGGTGGCCAAGGCCTTTGAGGCTGCTCACTGACGACAATGAAAGAGAAACCAGGCTGTTTCATACATGAAATTGGAATTTACACTCCATGGCTAAAAGATGAAAAATTGCTGATGAAAAACTGCTTTCCCTATTGGCAATCATGCAGTACTAAACATAAAGAAGAGAGAGAACTGAATGGAAAATGCATTCAGCAACTTTCTTTTCCTGCAAAATATTCCCAAATCATGAATTCTAGAGCTGCATAATGGACCGCCTCTAATACACTGCATTGTAAAGGATCAGCTAATAACAGCTGATTAGCTGTTACTGAAACAGTAACATTTCTGGTACTCTCCAAACAAAAGCACAGAAACTTAAATTTATGATGGTGAGAACACTCTTTTTTCTAATGCGTAATATTTTAAAGGTCAATACAACCACCATTTCACAGGAACTACTTTTCTTCTTCCTTCTTCTGATACAACACAACCAATCTCCTCCTTTTGAGGCCTCACTATCGACAGAATCCTACTGTTCCAGATGATTTTTTTTAGCCTTTTTTGAACACTGTGGGGCAAGAAACACAAATAAGTGGATAAATAATGGTTTTTTTTGCTATGAAGCGGCCTACCTCGATGTGGCCGTTGAGCGCGGCGTGGTGCAAGGCCGTCCGCCCGCCGCGGTCGGACACGTTGACGCTGCTCAGCATGGGGATGAGCACCTCGGCGCACTTCACCGCCTTGTTGGCGGCCGCCACGTGCAGCGGCGTCTGCCAGTTCTTGTCCCGAGCGTTGACGTCGGCCGAGTGCTTGATCAACACCTGCACGGCCTCCTGCAACGGCAACGCGGCGCCACCCTTAAACAAGGGCCCACCTCAGCAACGACGTTATTTTTACCTGTGGATCAGGCCTGGCCAGGAGAAAGGGAAAAACTAACTCATCTAAACAACCTCCTGGCTTAGTGAAATGGCACTGGTGACTCAAAACGCCTCAGTAGACACCGGCTTTGCTGTCATTTAGACCAGCGCCATCACGACCAAAATTTCCCACTTGGATTTTTGCATACACAAAACCAGCCGTCTTGAGATCACGGAATGGTTGAGGTCTGGTTGTTGATGATGGAGGGGGATGAATGGTTGAGGATGAAGGGACCCCTAGAAATCATCCAGTCCAAGCCCCTGCTCCAGCAGGGACATCCAGAGCACGGGGCATCCGGTCACATCCCGGAGGGTTTGGAAGATCTCCAGAGAAGGAGCCTCCCCAGCCTCCCTGGGCAGAGATACCCCAGCCTGTTCTGTTGGTTAACTTCCAGTATCACAACCATCATAATTATGTATTACTTGAAAAAATATTTATTCAAGTTTATAAAAATTGTAAGTTATAAAAATTATTTGCAAAATGAGTAGCATGCTATTTTGGAAAAGGAAGTTGCAGTGGATTGTTAAGTTTTATTTATAAATGGGAAAAATGAAAAAAAATATGCGAGCACAAAAAATTAGGTTTGCAACAACATGAGAATCACAGGCAAGGGTCACTGGTGGTGTCCCTCATTCCCATGGTGCTCCCTCCCTCCCTAGGGCTGAGCACAGGCCAAGGGTCTTTGCTGCCACATCCTTTCTGTCATCCTGAGACCAAACATCTTTTAAGGTTAATTCTGTTGGTTTTAAGGTTAATTTTGTTGTTTAGAACCAAGTATTTCCCAGTGAGAAAGTGTCCTGCTCTCTCTTGAGAGACCCACTCACTTAAGCATTTGCAATCAGCTCTGCTCTGTTCCTCCTCTGGCATCTGCCCTTAAGCTGCTAAGCGGGAGAGAGCTCTAGTCCTGTGTCCGATCTTATTCTCTTTCCATAATCTGAAAAGTTTTCTAGTAGGTCCAGCCAGCGATGCTTAATGAGTAACAAACACATCATATATGTGTATAAATAGCGCTTTTGTGTCCAGACAGGCCTGGGAGAGTGCCCGCAGGCTCCAGCAACGTGCACCCATTACCAGGAGCTTCAGTCCTCTGTCCTCAACCGACTCCAGCAATTTCATTTTCTACAGCCGTGCTGCAGATCGGCCTCTAATGGTTTTGCATCGTTAGTGAGACTGCTGTTCTTAAAGTACCTACAACGATACATCGCTGTCGATGTCTCAACATGAATATTTTCAATTCACAGGCCCTTTATTTTAAAAGTCACTTAAAGATAATTTGCAGGGAATCTTCCCAATGGGGACCACAATGTTATATGAAGTTAGTGGGAAAATAAATGCATTTTAACTCTTGGGGAAGAAAGAAAAGAAGTTAATGAGGAATTTTAAGAGTAAATAGTAAAAACTGAGAAGTCTGAGCTGATAATTTGTAATTCTTTTAAAGTGTTTGCACCTCTGTTCACATCTTGAGGTCTGAGGTCAAAATATTAATGCCTTTAAGAACTTTTAATTTTCTGGTTTGTGAGAGCAAGAGATAGGCCCTTTTATTTACATAATTTCAATATCTGCATGCAGCACACAGGTGCTGTGTGGAACTCTGTGCTAATATGCCCAGTATCTCTACTTATCCCAAGTTTTCTGAGTGAAATCTCTTAACTCTAACTGTATGAAGCTTGTGGCTGATACA
>JAVCKT010001557.1:22711-39988 GCA_032273925.1 Rhynchotus rufescens
GCACCGAGGGGAGTCATGACCCAGAGGGGAGCCACAGCACTGAGGGGAGCTGAGGCACTCAGGGGAGCTGAGGCACTGAGGGAGCCACAGCACTGAGGGGAGCTATGGCACAGGGCGAGCCGCAGCACTGAGGGGAGCTGAGGTGCTGAGGGAGCCACAGCACTGAGGAGAGCTGAGGCACCGAGGGGAGTCATGACCCAGAGGGGAGCCACAGCGCTGAGGGGAGCTACGGCACAGGGCGAGCTGCAGCACTGAGGGGAGCTGAGGTGCTGAGGGAGCCACAGCACTGAGGGGAGCTGAGGCACCGAGGGGAGTCATGACCCTGAGGGGAACCACAGCGCTGAGGGGAGCTATGGCATAGGGCGAGCAGCAGCACTGAGGGGAGCTGAGGTGCTGAGGGAGCCACAGCACTGAGGGAACCACGATGCTGGAGGCAGTTGTGGCCCTGAGGAGAGCCGCAGCGCTGAGGGGAGCTGCAGTGTGGGGGAGCCGCGGCCCTGAGGGGAGCTGAGGCGCTGAGGGAGCCGCAGCGCTAAGGGGAGCTGAGGCGCTGAGAGGAGCTGAGGCGCAAGTGAGGAAGGAGCCGAGCGGCCCTCTTGCAGCGGCAGCAACAGGGCTCATTTGTAAGCAAGTGCTTTGTTTAGATGCTTTCATTTTTTTCTGAACACTGCTTCATTAGATTTCTTCTGACAGCTAGCTCTAAAGGGGCGAAAGGACATGATGTAGATAAAGAAGGCGAGGGAGAGACAGGTGCTCAAGATCTAACAGGTAAGAGGAAGCAAAATAATCCATCTGCAGAGAAAAAGCTTTGTACAGGTCCTTATCTCGCAGAAGAGCTTGTGTGTGCACACATCCAGGATTCACCTAATGAATGGCAAGCTACAACAGGCAGCTGCTGCTCTTGAGGGGGGAAAACGCTAAAGGAATTAAGCATATAATCCAAAAAGTCAAATCCCTGCCCTGAGATCCTCCAGCCAGCACAATTACAAGTTGCTTTGGTAAAGAGGAAAAGAGAAAGGCATTGTGGTGCAAATCACTCCTCAAATAAGTTTATCAAATTAGTTTTCGCTAACATCCAGAGCAGCTGGCGGCAGAGCAGAGAGGGAGCTGAGACGGGAGCCACTCTGCCTGTCCTCACATCCATGGCTTCCAAGGCCCCACACAAGGAATCTAGCAGCTACGAAGCCAGGAGTTACTGAAAGGCCGCTACGCTCAGCTTGCTATAGGGGGACACAGATTTAATTACAAAGAACTGGGAAGTCTGCAAATTAAAAATGTGCAAAGGTTGAAAACTGTGACCCTAGGGAGAATTTGATTAGAAGGCACAATCAGCTGGAAATTTGTTCCAAACTGTAAGTGCTCTCAGCCCACGCAGGGTAGGTTTCATTTTCATCATCTATGCAAGTTGCAGGGGTTGTTTCAGCCCTGACAGCCACAGAAATCCCACCTTCTGAACCAGCACCGCAGCTGCGCCCTGAGCCGCGGTGCTTAGCGGAGCACAGAGCTGCTCGGGGGGCTCTGCTCAGCTACAGGCACTTGCGTTTAGCAGCAAACAGTGCTCCGATTTTGTGAAGACAGCTAAGCTAAGAGCAAGGAAAGAACAAAAGGGCAGTGAGAGAAGTTTTAGCTACTGCTGGTGGTACTGGAAATCAAGAGTAGCCCTTCTGTTTGCCTTAGCACTCTCCATGAGTTTGCCTGGCCGCAGCTCCAGCAGGAAACGGCCTCAGAGTGCCCTCAGCCCCAGGTCCCTCAGGAGGAGCCGAGCTCGGGCAGCGAGGCACAAGCAGAGCCGGGCTGCCCATGCCTGCGCCGTGCCCGCCTCAGCTCACCCGGCACCTCCAGCTGCCGGTTTTCCACCTAAGGCTCCCCGCTCCTCTCCCCCATGCCCAGCTGAGCTGCATCCCCACAACTCGGCAGCACGAGCAGGGCCTCCCCGCACAGAAGCTCATTTATGCCCCTCGGAGACAGACTAACGATTGAAGCCTCGGGCCAGCTGAACGCGACGCTCTGCCCGTGCTACTGAACAGCACTCACGGGCAGGAGTCATTAATCCACCACAGGCACAGGACACACAAATAAAGCTATTTACGAACGGTGGACTGGTTTTGGGCAGCGCTTTTGGCAGATGTTTCACAAAACGTATTTCTCCCCTTAAATTTCATCTACATTCATAAAAAAAAATCATATTGAAAAAGCAATCCTTTGAGACACTTAAGAAATCCTTACCTTAATAAATGCTAAAGGTGGGACTTAACAACGAAGTTTTTTATTTGAAAAAAATATTACTATTAAAAATAAATAAAAAAAAAAACAAGGGAGGGTAGGAAATGCGAGTGTGAAAGCACCAACGTATATCCTGACTGAGATGCAGTGCAAAAGCTGCAGGTTTTTAAGGGAGACGTTTAAAACAAATTCAGCTGCACATTTATACAAGAGGAGAGAATGGAACAGAAAATCAGACAGGTGCTTCCCTCACCACCACCAGAAAATATCACCACTTCTGGGATTTTAACCTAGACATTTCCTTGTTCTGAACTTAAAGCAGGCAAACTCTAGAAAAGCATTAGCTTTCCTAGGAAAAAAAACATACAGAAAGCCACACTAAATGAAAAAGGGTAAAGCGAGCATTTTCCCTTTTTTAGTATTTATATTGCTCCCAATTTAGCAGCTCAGACATCTTCTCTTGCTCACAGCACTGCTTTTTAGATGGAGACAGCAGATTCCTTTTTGAAGGACTGGGTGCAATGGCCCATGCCTAGTTATCTCCAAGCAATAGACACTGTGGAAAACCTCTTTGAAGGAGACACCCCCAGGCAGGGCACAGGGCGCAGGAAAGATCTGGCCTTGCACAGTGCAAGCCCTTGGCCACAGCCCTCTGAAGCTCCATGGAGCAGAGGATGCTGCTTCCCAAACTCTGCAATCTTTGCACAGATTTTTGTGATAAGAAATACATTTTCCCATAAAAGACAAGTCTACCCACTCATCTCCCTAACCCCGCTTGCCTGTAGGCTTTTTTTGAGAAGATAAGGCAGACTAAGGTCTAGCTCACCGTGCCAAAACCCAGGAGTGGCCTCTAAAGCCAAGTTTGCTGCGTCTATGTGTAGACAGCTCCCTGCACTCCTACTTCCAAAATGAGGCAGCAGCGGCTCAAAGCCAAACTCATTATGTAACTTTCAAAGCCAAGGGACTATTAATAGAAAGAAAAAAATAAAATTTCCTAGACTAGATATCAAGCTTCAGCTGCTGCTGCCAGAGCCTCATTCACAAGCCAGCGTTAACTTTACTGCTACACATACACAGGGCAGTGTGTCCACTTGCCCTCTGCTCTCCCAAGCGCTGTCCTCGCTCCAAGGGGACAATTCTTGGAACAATTCAGCAACAGGCATCAACTGGCTCAAGGTTATCCGTGAGCAAAGACGTCCTATCACCCTCACTTCTGGTAGGTGTGTGGCTACATCTATAATAACCCATAAATGCATGTTGGAGCACTGGGGCACAGCAGCAGCCCCTGACACTCCAGCACGCTTTGCTACGGTTCCCAAGCACTTTAATGATGTTTTATATTCATTCCAGAGCGTGGCTACTTTACAGCCATTCTGCTGCTTGCAGAACTACAAGGTAGTCTCTGGAGCGAAGGTGTCCCCACGTCAGGAGCACTGCTCAGCACCTGTGCTGGGAGGAGCTCAGGAAGGAAAGCTGCCCAGAAAACACAGGAAGGAAACAGGTGATGAAAGGCTGAGGAGAGAAGTATCTGCCAAGCTCCTTTCTAATGGCATTAGATGACAGACCTGCATTTTGCAACTGCTTGACTCTACAGCTTTCTAAAAACTACTACAGTATTAGAGTTGATGTATATAGAGCACATAGTTCAGCAGTCTGCAGAAGCCTTTCTAGTAAAAAGTAATCAATTATCTCTGGTGAAAAAGCCTCAGGAAGGATGAATCAACATGAAATTAATACTTTAATTAAGATACATTTTTATATCCACATCAAGCAGATGCCACATAGTTCACCCTGCATTTCTATAATAAATTTGGTGTTCAGAGCTTAAATGGGTCAGTAATAATCATGCACGTGTTATCAAGTACTGCAGATGTGCCCTTCAGCTCCAGCAGCATATTGGCACTAGAATGCAAGATGGTATTAGCTTCCAGAGAAGGAAACGAAACAGAGTCTGACTCGGTAGCCATGCATGCTAGAAGAGAGGAGGCTCTACCCTTTAACAGCTCAGCTTGTCCAGACTTACTGTTTTCCTGCACCCTGGCCACGAAGCCTGTGAGAGGTATCTGTGGAGTCAACTGAGGCATAGGGGGCGGGGGGGGAGCAATGGAAACTGGTAGCGACACGCACACCGTATCGGGGAAGTCAAACGGACAAGGGGGGGAAAAAAAAAGGGGAACAAACAAAAGCAGCCGTCAGTAACGAGGACCACAAAACGAAGTCTGTAAAGAACAACAGCAAGGCACACACGCGGGAGAACCTGCTTCAAGCTTGTTTCCAACCCAGCTGAATTCCTGCTTGGCCGGTGGGGGGCCACAGCACAGCCCTGTGTGCGGGATGCTCGGAGGGCGCGTGCCCCGTCTGCACGACGCCAGCGTGCACAGAGCTGAGGCCTCGCACGGTGCTGCCGAGCAGGGCCTGCACAAGCTGCAGAGCTCCCTGCAAAGCGCGGGCTGCCAGGAGGGGACGTCACCTTCCAGAGGAGCGCAGCCCACCAGGAGCTGCGGCATGGGCAGGGAAGCGGCCGCTCCACAGTGGGAACAGATCTCCCCAAGGGGAGGACCTGCCGCACGCTGCTCTGCTGCAGCAAGGTGGCCTGGCTTCTTGCTTCGCACCGAGCACAGAGCTTGCTGCTCCTTGGTGTGAAAATACATGGGCTTAGAGCAGAAGGGAGCTCTGAATTACTACATCTGTGCTGGGAGGCACTTGGCAAACCAAGGAGAGGCTACGCTCACTCGCACGTCCCCTCAGTGCCATCTACATCTCGGGGCACAGGGAGATGCAGACACCGGGCACTCGGGTGGCTGCTTCGCAGCCGAGACGCTCACGTCTCCTCTCCACAGGCAGGGAAGGGGCCTGTGGCAGCAGGGCAGGGCAGCCAGAGCCTCCATCTGGGCCTCAAATCTCTCACAGAGGAGAAACACTCTAAGACAGCAACTCACTGGCTGCACCAGTCCCCTTCTCAGGGCCATTTCTCTCGAATTGAAACGGACAAACTCCTGTGAAGGTGGGAATTCAGCATGCAATTCAGTTGGAAGCAAATTTGAAAGAGGTTCTACAATTCTAAAATAAGCAACATTTTTTTTTAAAAAAAAGGCTATAACTAAGATTAATGTTTGATGAAAAAAATGTAACACTTAGTTCATTACAAAACAAGAATTACATCAACTTTATGGCAGAAACTATCAAATAAAGGATGACAAATAAATAAGCTTGTCACAAAACTGAGGTAAACATCTAAGAAAAAATAGAATATTTGTTAGCATGAGAGGTAAAATCTTAAGGTAACACGGAATCTAGATTTAATGTGAAGACAGCACTGAAAAAGCCAGTTATGGAAGAAACAGTTTAAAGTAGAAAACCCCATCAAAATACTGTTTAAAAATATCCCAACAATCAGTATTTTGAAAACACCAGAAAGACTAGATTAAGGAATAGCACCTGCATTTGAGCAAAAAATTGCTTTAAAAAAATGTAGATGTTCAGCAACAGTCACGTGCACAGCACTCAGGGCAACCGAACTATTTCTAGAAATCAGGGCCATTTTACTGAACAGAACAGAGCTGCTTGAACAGGAAGGCGTTCGTGTCATTACGAGGGATTAACTTTGTGAAAAGCGAATGTGGAGAAAAATGAAGGGCCAGTATAGGTGAGAGAGTGACAGGAAAGAAAATAGTGTTGGAAAAAACAGACAGGGGTTGTGTCTGCATGGAAATGTGTTTTGCTTTGGTTTATTTTTTGCTTTTCTGGTAGAAGTAATTCTTCTAGACCAGTGAGAAAACAAAAAGCACTCACTTCAGTGTCTCAAATGTTTTATATGCATTTTTTCCCTTAAAAGTTAAGTACAGAACAGCCAACACTGATCCAAAGTGATGTGCATCTCGCAGGGCAACGTTTCTTTTTTAAGAAATATCACTCTCAGAAGTTTAAGAGCTGACACACTGAAGAACATCACCTAAACCCATTACAGCACTATCAGTACTTCATGTATCTGCTTGTAAAATTTACGGGAAAAAAATGGGAAGAAAATTCCTGATTTCAACACTGCTTTCCACCAACACTCGAGGAGATCCTATTTTTCAGATCTTTCTGCAGTGAACCTCTTTGCTGTCTTGCTGGCTACGTAGGATGCTGCTGGCTACAATTAACTCACCCACTGCATCCCGTCCCACCAGCTACGATACCAGTGTGGGAGCAGAGAGGAGAGGGGTTTGCTAACAAGAAGGAACTCAACTGTTCTGCCCCTTCCTTTATCAGTCACACAAAATGGAGAACAAAGGAGAAACTGGGAACTCAGGAAAAGATTTCGGAATGAGACAGAGACAGGAATGAGCTGTGTGATGGGAAAGGTTTGTTAGGGTTGTACTCTCCTCTGGCAGCCTGTTCTGGCCACTAGGCCAGGAGGGGAGGGAATGTGTTACAACCATACTAGGTCTCCTGTGAAAAAAAAAGGCTTTAGATTATGTTCTCCAAGCACACCTGAAATGCTAAGTATAATAAACCTATAATTAGGTAGGCAATCATAATTTCCTATCATGAGTAACATCAAACAACTTTATGGGGAAAACAGAATAATTGCACACAGTGTAATCACTGTGCAACTTGCACAGAGGGTTTTTTTGTTTGTTTTTCCTTATATTTTAGGAAAGAACGCATTCATCTGATTGATATTCTTCATAAACGAATTGAAATGCCATGCATGCTTTTACAATCATTTTGCTCAAAACAGTTGGAGATTTCAGAGCTCAGAAGCTTACTTGAATTTTGAGAGTAAAGAGGCCCGCCATTAACATGAGGTTGAGCAGAGAATGGGGCAGTCACAGAAGGATTCCGTCTGTATCCACCAGAAGATGCTGAAGAAGTGGTAGAGTTGTGCCGCGAGATTTGCCTGGTCATTGTGCCATACTGGGAACCAGGAGCTGAGCCCGGAGCAGCTGAAAAGCATTAGCCAGAGGAATCAAGGAGAAGACTTAAGCAGAGTATTACATGAGACAGAATGCAGAAAAACAGAAAAAAAAAAAAAGCCCCAGAACATGGGAAATATTTGATTATAGATCTCCAGTGATTTGCATCCAGTAACAGGACATTAATGGAAACCAAGCATCCCTGGTATAATCAATAATGAGAAAAAACATACAGGACATAAAACAACATTCATATAAAGGGCATTTGAGAAATGCTGGAAACTATTTCGATGGGCTGGAAAATTGCATCAGCTTCCAATAAGCATCTCTCATTTACTCTACATGCAACACCCTTTATTGGAGAGCACACAACAAATTCCGTATTCTGCTCAAAGCAAATGTTTTCCATTGGGAACAAGAACTTCTTTCCCATCTGACACAAAAAGATACTCTAACAAGAACACAAAACAAACAACATGAACTTCAGACACTTGCCAGGTCTACTCATCATATTTGCTGGTCTTTTTTTTTTTTTTTTTTTTTTTTTTTATTTGTGCAATTTGGTAAAATAAAACACAATCGCCGATGCAAACAGACAGAAAGACATCACTTATCCTTCAAGACCAATGTCGATTTTTACCGTTCTCATACTTGCTGTACAAAACTCAAGGTTAATAAAACATACAAATTGTCTATTTTTGCATTATTCTGAGACAGGGAGAAAAAAGAAACACTTTGTAAACTAATGATTCTCACGCTTAGAGGCCACACAGATCAACGCACAATTAAATGCAAAAATGATTTTGCAATAGAAGGTTCTGTGATATATCTAGATATGTAGCTAGATATATCTACACACACATGCACACACATAAATAAAAATATATACATGTATATATGTATACATGTACAAACAGTGTGTGACCAGGAGTGTGCCGTCTTGAAAGGGTTTCCAAAGCCACTCTCACTGCAGTGAGAGAAAGTGCAAAGGGTTACGTGGGTCAAAGCCTCCAAAGCTGGTTTCTTAACAAGAGCAGTGCATTTTGTCAGCAGTCCATGGTTGGAAAGGATGCTTTCTACGTTGGGTGTTTTAATCTGCTTTTAAACTTACTCCTCTTAAATCCTCTCACTATGTAAACCTTGAAGTCGTTCTTCAAGGATTGTCATTTCTTGTGTCCTCGAGCGTTGCCGCTTGGCTTCCACCTGCAGCACTAGAGCATCCTTCACAAGCAGCCGTGACGGCCTCTTGGCAGTCCCATGCCCCAGGAGGGGCCTGCTGTGCCCCCGTGTGCTGTGCCCTGCTGTGCCCCGTCCCGGCAGCGAGCGCTTCAAGGCGGGCAGCAGCTGCAGGGCTGGCCCAGCTGAATCCCTGTGCTCCGGCTGCGTCCCAATTCCTGCCAGCCGGACTAACTGGGCAGCAGCAGCAACGGGAAGGGAGAGTCAAGCAGCCAGCAGCCTCCTGCCTGTCCCTTCTGCATTTACCTTCAGAGGCTTTGTCCACAGGGAGTTAGTGGAGATTAGATTTGTTAAAACAGACACACCCACAACCAGTAACAACCCAGTAACGATCTTTGCACTAAATCATAGGAACCCCACTAGGGACGACAAACGGCTTCACTAAGTCCATTAGGAGGAATTGATTATTGATTATGCAGCGTGACTGCAATCACTTCAGTGTTGACACGAGTCTCACCTATCAGACTGCCCATCGGGAGAGGTGGAGGCAGTGGTGGTGCTGGCGGTGCTCCAGGAGGAGGAGGAACAGAAATGGGTGCTAATAAAATAGTTTATATTCCTGATTAGGGCATCATTTTTGAAATGCAGATAAGAAAGCACTGCCACTTGAGAGGCTTCCCAAATAAAATTTCAACTTTAGTCAATTGATACGAATTCAGGTCCTGACCCTAGACAGGGTTCTGTACCTGCAGATCTTTATTTCCACAGATTTTAATGGGATGCCAGAAGAAAGAAAGATTTCATGCCTATTTGTACCACTGCAGAATCAGAAACACCTGGGAAAGAGAAAGGAAAGCCTACATGTGTGTAAGAAAGCGAGGACTTGTTAACTGAGGAACAGGGATTTCAGAGGTGCAACAGCAAAATTACATGACACCAAAACTCCACTATTTTCTTGTGGAAATCAGCTTCATGTGCTTATGAAAGACGGTGATTGTGTTGGCTTAGTATCAAGATAAAGATCCTACTGGCTTAAAATAATGAAAGATTTTACACATTCCCACCATTCATCATTCTTAAAGAGAAGGGAATACACTTTGTATGCTGTGAGAACCTGCATCACGTGTTTTTAGTGCCAGGCTACATGCACACTTATTTTCAGCTACCTCTCTCAATGATTTCTCTCACAGCTTAGCAATTTCGGAGTCTGATCATGGCATAAGCAACGCTGGTTGCTTATAAACCTGAATTCCTAGACAATCTTCTCATCACCTCTGTCTTTTATTTGAGGTGAAGATTTGTATTTAATTAAAAAGAGAACACGTACATACAATCACTGGCAGATGGTAAAGGTGGTGGGCTTTTTCAGAAGACATTTTTTCATCAGATACATACAGAAGAGTTGCTGCTGCTTCTCGGGGCATCCAGAAATGCCTACTGGTCAACAAGCCTTTAAAAAAGGCACTTATTTTTTAAAAGTATAAACCCCTCTCCTTCTGCCCCCTTGCCTTGCCCTTGATTATCCTCTAAAAACCAGAACAGGGGCATCTTAATCATTGACTACTCCACGAGTAATTGTTCTGCAAGTAATTCTGCTACAGAAATTAAAATTTCAGATGCCCTTCAGTGCTCCTGTAAGAGATTCCCTGAACAGGCCTGCGCTTGGGTGCATTTACTGAGCCCAAATCCCCCTGCAAACACGAGCGCCCGGAATCGCGTGCAAGGGAGCGGGGGAATCGCGCGTACCTGGTCCGATGGTGGGCGGCGACGGCGTAGGCACGGCAATGGGAATGCCAATACTGCTGCTGCCACTGTTCTCTCGGCTGCCGCTTCCCCCGCTGCTCCCGCTGCAGAGGGAAAACACAGAGCTCGTCAGCGCCCGCAGAGCCCTGGCAGCCCCGCTCCCGAGCTGAAAAACCCACCACAAAGCGTCCCTGCCTCTGCCTACAGGCCCATGCAGCTAATGGAGCAAGGAGGGACTGTACTCCTAATAAATGGAATTAGCTAAACTGATAAACATTACCTATGCATGAAATGCCTAATGAAATGCTTTAAAAATAAGTAACTTAATTGCCTAGAACTCAGTGGTAACAACTGTCAGTCGCGCTAGACCTTGTACTGATTGGGACAGAAAGGTTCTTGCCTAACTATAAGAATTTCTTTAAATGATATATGCTGAGGGCTAAAGGAAGCTTTTCTCTACTTGGAATGGAAGTTTAGAATGAAAACTTCTTAACAACAAACACTAAGCAATGTGGCAATGGTTATGAAAAACCCTTTGATTGGGTATAAGCCCCCAATTTTCTATGGTCAACAAAAGTTTGTTTCTAAGATAGTCTGAAAAGAAATAGGACAGCCAGGTAGCAAAATGTCCATGTGCTGTTATAAGATCCCCGAGTTGGAGGCTGACAATACGGGTTTTTGCAGAGGACTTTAGGAAGAAACCACTGGATAACATTCCTGTGCATGTCTCCTGCAGGCCATTACATCTCCTTCCACTGAAGGGGCTGAACAAGAATCAGGATGCAGAGTGAATCTGCCCTTGTCCAAAATTATCTCTTAAAACAAGACTCAAACTTACACAGACTAAACTAACAACAAAGGGAACAGTCAAGATGCTCTGAAGCTAAAACCACCACTTTCACTCAGCTGTGCTAGTTAAAGAGGACTTGGTGGTGTTATAGTTTATTTACCATTTCTGGGCAGATAGGTATCAGTACTGTCAAAAATTCAAAAGCAAAGCATTCAAATATATCTCAAAAAAAAAATGCTCAAAAAGGAAATCAGAGATCTGAAATGGAAGCCAAGATAATTCCTTCAAAATTAGTGCTCTGTCTGCTGAAGACCTTGATCTTGTCACCATGGTTGCAGCCGAATTTGTAACTGCAGTGTACATAAAAGAAGAGCTTGTGAGAGGAGAGCAGGGAGCATTTAAAGTAGCCAGCTAAACAGATCTCCTGCCTCCAATGCACCAAGATTTAGCAGTTATTTCACTCTGAGAGTATTTTGTGAAGACTCTATCCGAAAAGACGTTAATTTTGCATACCCAGCAGTAATTTATATTAAAAAAGGGGGTGGGAGAAAGCGAGAAAACCTATACATACCCCCCAAATCCTGTTCTTCTTGAACATATATAAGAATTAGTGGATGAATTTCACTTTCTAGTGAAATTCTTAATACCAATTAAAGCACTGTAGCCAAAATAAAGCAATCAGCTCTTTCAACACACTGCCTTAATTACAGTATTTTAAATCAAGCGAAATTTCTCCTTGCAATTAGTGGTATTAAGAACAACAAACATTCTATAAAGTATAAGAGTACTTTCAGCTAAAATTAATAATATAGCTCTTAAATCTATAGGATCCATTTCTACTCTACCTTGCAACTGCATATTTTTTGAATTTTTATCTATTATTGGGAAACAGAACAAAATAGTTATATGACATCAGGTGTGTTTATATGGGAGTATGTTGTTAAGATATAACATGGCTTCTACAGAGTTTGTTTCTGTATGGTAGAAAGGTCAAACAATACAATTAAATTTTGTTAGTGCAGAGTGGTGGAATAACTTATCTTTTGCCTTTTAACAAAAAGCCAAACAGATGCAAAGCTTGAAAGTTTCTCCATGATTTTAGGGAGCCTCAGCTGCTAGAGAGGGAATCACAGAATCACAGGACGGTTGAGGTTGGAAGGGACCTCTAGAGATCATCTAGTCCCACCTTCCTGCTCAATCAGGGACACTCAGAGCACGTGGCACAGGGTGGCATCCAGGTGGGTTCTCGGTCTCTGGTTCAGGGAGGCCGTCCTTCCCGGGCTGTGCTGACTGCCCAGCCTGGCAGGACTGGTCATGTAGTCATTGGGGACCGTTGGCGGCTTGACAGGCTCCAAGGTTTTGTAAGGAGTATTTCGTCTGTCAAAGAAAAAGGGTTTGAAGAGAGAGAGATGAAGGATCAGCGGATCAAATGGATAAATGCCTAAAATAGTGAAATCATTTGTTTTTTTAAGTTTTCATCAAAGACCACTGCCCAGTGACCCATGTTAGTGTGTATTAAACAAACTCCACTTAATGCAGGGAGTGGGAGGATCTCCCATCCAACTCTCTGAAATGCTTTTATATAGAAGATCTATACAGCCTGGCTTTGTACGGCATACACACTGAGTGAAAAAAAAAAAAAAAACCACCAAAAATCTGTTCTCTGAACTACCTTGTATATGCAAGTTACACATGCATAACATGCTGGCATTACCTTTCAGTACCCTGCATGTACACAGTTGTCTACGGTAACAAATTCCTCCTTTCCTCCTTCCCTCCAGACACTGCACTGACCTAAAAGCCCTCTTTGCTAAGGGGCTACAGCTCCATGGCACAGGAGGATGGCTGAAAGACACACAGGACAATCACACCTGCAGTCACCAGCGCTCTTTCTAGTCAGTGTTTTTTACACTGTAACCAAGCAAACTCCTATCACTTCAGCAGATCTTGCGAGTGCTTCGCAGCAAGGCCTCGTTGCCTCCATTTTACAGACTGAGAAAGCGAAGGGCACAAACTCTCCCAATGGCACCAAGCAAACAGCTCCGAGCCTGAAGCACAGCCCCGATTTTTTGAGATCTATTTACCAGCCTCATCACTGTTTTAAGAACAGTGCATTTACTGTGCTGAACTGCAGAGCTCTTCAGTCCCGCTAGTAACTAGGAGATCTCCTGCAAGACATGGAATTTGGCAAGAGACCAGCTGAGCAAAAAAATCAAAAGGCACCAGCATTAATCATTCGTTCAATTATTGGCTGTAACTCACTTGGTAAGTTATATTGCTTCACAGTATTCAAACTGATTGATCCAACCTTTACAATAGATGCAACAGTAATAAATTTTAATGGCAGCACTTTATTATTAAAGTCTTTCTTAAAGGGAAAAACACAAACACCATAATTGTTTGCGTGTTCTATGGTGTTTGTAAATTAGTTTGCCTATACAGAGAACTCCAGATGATTTTAATATGCAGGCTGCCACCACCTATGGCTCTGCCAAAAGAGATCCGTCATGGGAAAAATAAAGAAATTTTGTATTCCAATTGTAAGAGATATAGCTCTAAATGCTGCCAAATGAAATGATAAGCATGGAAGATTATAAACATGCTGCCGACAAAAATAGCCTTGTAAACTAGTGTTTTAATATTAAGTGTGCTATCTTGGAATACAGTGGCAATAGCAAATGCAGCCACTCATCTCTGCAGCGCTATTTATTATGACTTCCATTTAAACACGCCGTCTCCAAAGTCGCCCACGACGACATCAAGCCCAGCCATGCCTCCTGCCTTCTCCCTCCCAGCTGCCCTGCGGGACTTCTCTGCCGCTTGGGAGCTTGCCAGGGCTCGAGGCCGGCCCTTGCCCCGGCTTCCCTGCCAGCCCTGCAGGGAGGAGCGGCCGCCTTCAGCGTGAGGCGACACCCGCGGCCGCCACGGAGAGCTGAGGCCTCCCACCAGCCGAGGCCCCTTCCTCGCCATTCCCGCTGTGCCACTGCAGCAGCTGTCCCTAAGCTTTCCAGGGACGGGATGAAGCCAGCCCTGTTCCTGGGAGCCCGGCACCCCGTCAGGTCTCTGTGCTTCCCTGCTGGCACAGAGGCCTCCGGCGCCCGGCCCTGCCTCAGGGGCACGAGGCGCGTGTTACACGCCACGCACGCTCCCTTTTTACAGCCCTACTGCCTTTTTCTGAGTCACGGGCAGAAGATTAGTAACCTTGCAGTTTCTAGCAGTTCTTTCCACATATATTAGGGGAAACAGTCATGCCTGTGATATTTCATGCTTTGGCAGAACGCGGCTGCTCGAGACAAGAGCTCCACTTCCTGAACAAGAAGGGCTGACAGAAATCTCGGTTGTGAACCCACGTTATTCCTCCCCCTCAGCCAACTGCTGCCTCTCGTCAGGCTCATCTGGAAATGACGTTCAGCTGATTAATC
Source organism: Rhynchotus rufescens (assembly GCA_032273925.1). Taxonomy (NCBI): domain Eukaryota; kingdom Metazoa; phylum Chordata; class Aves; order Tinamiformes; family Tinamidae; genus Rhynchotus; species Rhynchotus rufescens. The sequence goes on from JAVCKT010001557.1 coordinate 36,967, forward strand.
CTTATCAAGCATCAGCCAAGGCAGCCGAACAGCTCTGCTTCGGTGAGCAGAGAGCATTAGAGAGGCAGCTCTCCAGTCCCTGGGTGCTGCTGTCTCGCTAGCGAACGGCCGAGAGGACATGAAAGCCCTTCCTAGCCTCGCAGCTCTGATAAACAACGCTTCCCCAGCTGGGAGAAGAGGCACATGCGGAATACTGATTGCATGCCCTTGAGCAATGGGAATTTTCACAAAATATGCTGAGGAAAGCCCTAGGGTAATTTCTCTCTGGAACACACAATAAACACTGCCATCTTGGAGCAGCAACGCAGCAAATCTGCATTAAAATCACTAAATCTTTCACAAAAGGAGGTTGCTGCTCCTATTTTTTCCTGATTTCCTCCGTTGCTCTTGAACCCCATCTTGTCCTGTCTCGCCACCCCACGTTTACTCAGCTGCCCTCCTCTCCCACACAGGATACGTGCAGGTGACACCACCACACCACTGCTCAGCCCCCGACAGGCAGAGAGGCCTGTTTAGGATGTCTTTGGGAAGGTGCTGTACTGCAGGATAGATAAAACCACGTAACACAAGCTTTGGACTTCTGAAGCGTTAATGCTTGAGTCCCAAGCGATAAGTTCTTGCTGGCAGACAAAGCTCAGCAGATTTCACCACCCACAGGGCCAAAATAGTTTGGTAGGAACCTTTGCCACTGGTCACAGTGAGACTCAGGAGTGGCAACGTATCCTCACTTAAGCACAAAAAATTTTCATTCAGATGCAGAAGCCAGCAGGAATTGGTGTTGCCAACGTGTTCATAATAGCACCGATGTTGCTTAGATAATATAACAAGTACAGAATCAACAGCCATTTTATACAATGCCAAGAAACGAGATAAACATTTAACAGCTAAGTCTTTCCCATCTCACTGATATTTCTTTTACATTGCTAAAGACTTCTGCCCAATTATCAGAAATAACAATAGCATCATCATTTACCCGTAACCATAAGCACCCTCCCCCATGAAAAGCGGGTCTTTCAAAAAGGGCATCATAAAAGTAAGTTGAAATGATTCATAGAAGAAGGAAATTGCATTCATTTCTTAAAGGCAGTCACAGCTCTCGTCCACTCACATATTTTAGAAACATCAACATTAGCACAATTACAACTTTCTATCCCACGGGCTGGACAGGCAGCCTTCATTCTTACCCCAGAGTTCCCCGGCCTGACATGGGAGGACTTGGTGGTTTTTGTGTAGGCGGATTTGTTCTTGACAAGGTGCCAGTTCTTGCAGGCTGGTTATTTCCATGCTGAAATGAGGGAAAACATGATTTTATTTTTATAACAGAGCAGCTTTATTACAGACGCTGTGTGGAGCTTTTTTTTTAAGCATAAGAATATGAAGTGAGAATTCCCAGACAGCTGTCAAACAGTAAGGTTTTCCCTACGCATAAGACAAGACAGAATAAATACAAACAGCCAAAATATGAGCTTAATGTTATCATTGCTATTAATTTACAACAGACACTGGGAAGCTAAGCAATTGACAGGTTCATGCAAAAAATCTCCTGCATCCTCTTTTCTGTAAAATGAAGCCACATTTGCATTCATCTCAGTTTGAGAATTAATAGTTTAAATAAAACTTTAACACAGTATGGTCAGCACGGGCCAAAAATTTCTCATTTGCCCCAGCTATTTGACTAGCAGAGTCATTTGGGTTGTCTGGGAAGTCTCCAGTAAAAAGGTAAGTGAAGGGGATCAAGGCATCTACTGAATTCAGAGCAAAGCACTACATGTGTTAGAGAAATTAATGTATCTATGTGTAAAGGCGGATGTCAATGTATCACAGATATATTGACACACACTAAATGCTGTAAATAAAAACACAAGTTCAGCATATTTAATCTAAACATCCTATGGAAAGCAGAGGAGAGTATAAGAGAGCGCTAGTTTTTGGGTTTAATGGCTCTGCAGCCTCTACTATCAGTCACATGAGACACTGTGGGTCAAAGGAGAAATAACACTTCTTACCTTGGCTTTTAGCCACTTAACGTTGGCAAAAAAAAGGGGGAAAAGGTAGAAATTAATGGCAGATCCATCACAAGTGATAGGACAGGTTATACTACAGTTAATTACATTTTTTAAAAATTATCTGTCTACTGACAATTAGCTACATCCCAGATGCACTAACAAAGATGTTAGTCTCACGTAATCACATGGCACAACTTTCAATGACTAACTGACCGAAAGAAAAAATAACTCTTGTGTTGAAATCACATATATTTCACTTCCAGATTTATCTGCAGGCCTCCTCATACAGGTAGTAAAGAGCTGAAAAGCCCTTAAGGTTCAAACCCAGATCAACGGCAACATACGTTTGAGAATTCATTGAGAATTCATTTGTTCATTCAGAATGAACCTCCCGTTGTTCTGACACGCAACCTTCGTGGGTTCTGAAGAAATCCGAGCTGCTGCATGGGAAGGTAAATAAAGATAAAGGGAGTTCTCAGGCTGGATGAGAACCTAGTGACTGAAACCTGATTCGAGCCAGCAGCAGAGCACTGGCTGCTCGAACCGTGTGGGCAGCGCTCTAGCGATGGCTCTTCTGAAATGTTAGCTCTTTGCATCATGTCATTATGTGACGCTAGAGGTTTTACAGCCTTTCATGAGTGCAGAGAAAAAAAAAGAAATCATGAAAACTTGGCCTCCTAAGTCCATTATGAAAATTAATGAAAATAAATAAATCCAAGTTGAGTTTTATAGTTTTAATTAGGGGAAGATGGGGTTGGGGGGAGAGGGCAGAATCTTTCTGAAGGGAAATGGGTTAGCTTTACTGATTGAAATTACCACCATAATGGTGGTTTCACAGGCTGTTTGGAAGCAAACTGTTACTCTTAGAAAAAATTTCTTATTGTAAAGTTTTTCAAACTTGTGGTGCACAGACCTCCTCCCCCTCCTCAAAGAGTCACAGGCTGGTAGCTTTTAAGAGGTCTATGAATTCAGAAAAATAAATTAAAATATGTCATATAGCAATGTATATATATGTA
>JAVCKT010001559.1:0-32340 GCA_032273925.1 Rhynchotus rufescens
TGGGAGACTTGGTGGAGACTGTGGAGGGGGCGGCAAAGGGCGCGTGGGTGCTGAGCGCTGTGCTGGAGGCCGAGGTGGTGGGAGGAGTGCTGGGGACCTGAGTGGTCGTTGTCAGCGAAACTTCTGGGCTCGTTGCTCTGGAGATGGAGGTCTTGGAGGTGCTGGTGGTGGATGTGGTTGGGCTGGTTCTCCACGTGGTCACAGGTGGCACGGTAGTTTCTTTTTGGGTGACAGCTGCCGGGAGGAAAAGGTACCGTGACTGAGTACAGTAGGGTGAGAGGCCCAAAGCAAAGTGAGCTGATCAGCTGGCCCTACAGAAAGTCATTATCAAGGGCAGTGACAAGAAAGGCAGGACTGGCTCTCTCTCAGTTTGGGAGGCATAAAAAGAACCATGTTGGAACGCCTGGGACTCTGTGCATACCGATCCTCCTCTCCTGAAATGAAAGGCTGGGATTAGGCCTCAAGGATGCCCACAAGCAAGAAGTCCTTTTTTCCTCCCCCTGGATATCTGAATAAGGGAGAAGAGCCTCTGAGGCCATATGAAATTCCCTCCTAGAGGCACGGGGCGGTTACTCTCTGCCTGCTCCAGGGTGAGTCACGAGGACTCTGGCAGATGCCTGACAGCCAGATAAAGGCCCTGAAAGTTGGAAGGAAGAAGGCATAGTCAGTATTAGGACGAGGGGACAGCTTCAAGACCCTAATAGCTCCAAAGAAACTGTTACAAAAGTACAGGGGAATGCAGCACAGCCATTCTACAAAGAAGCCCCTGTGACATGTGCTGCTGGGGAGAGGAAGCCATGAGCTGGAAAGAGCAGGGAAAGCAGCGGGAGGACAGAAGCCAGACTTACTGGGATGTGACGGGCTTAGTGGTGTTGAGGAGAGAGTTGAGGATGGAGAAGAAGCAGACAATGGCAGGGGGCTTGTTCTGGCTGTGGAGGGTGCGATGGACTCAGCTGGTAGGGTCTCTGTAGAAACACTGGTTGTGGAGTGAGAAGCTGTGGATGTCATTGTGGTAGGCGTGGGCTGCGGCCTAGTCGTTGTGGGAGACTTGGTGGAGACTGTGGAGGGGGCGGCAAAGGGCGCGTGGGTGCTGAGCGCTGTGCTGGAGGCCGAGGTGCTGGGAGGAGTGCTGGGGACCTGAGTTGTCGTTGTGAGCGGCCCTTTGGGGCTCGTTGCTCTGGAAATGGAGGTCTTGGAGGTGCTTGTGGTGGATGTGACAGGGGTGGTTCTCCATGTGGTCACAGGTGGCATGGTGGTTTCTTTGTGGGTGCTGGATGCTGGGAGGAAAGTGCAGCATGACTGAAAATGTTACGGCCAGAGGTGGTAGGCAAGTAAGGCATTTGATTGACCTAGCAGCAATCTCCCTTTAGGGACACTGTCAAGAAAGGCAGGACTGGCCCCCTTGAAATCTTTAGAGAATAAAGGTAGGCCTGAGGCCCTTTGTATCTCCCATCCCTTTTTATTATTTTCTTCTCCCCGGAGAAGCGAGAAATCCATTTTAGCTGAATGGGTACACCCCCACATTCTTTGTCTTTTGTGGGTCCCAAATGCAACACTGGAATCTCCAATATCACTTTTGACCAAGGGATATTAAATAGCATTTTATCAGCTTGGTCCAGACTGTGCCGGAAAGGATCCTTTGGATAGTTGAGACTATAAGACAGAGAGGCATAGGGCATGGAGGACTCTTAACTGTCTCTGAACCAGAGCACTCACCTGTTACTACTTTACTAGTTGGAGTCTTAGCTCTGGTTGGCTCCCTTGCTACAAAGAAAGGGAGGAGAGAAAAGAATGGTTGAGTCCTGGGAAAAAGCCTAAGGAAAGCATGTTCTGGTACCTCCTCAAAGGAGGATATTCTTGTCGGCATCAAGAAGACTATGGGGAGCCCAACTGGTCTGAGTGTGCGCAATGTATCTGCAGTGTGAATGTTCATCTGCCTACCCACCCTCCACTGCTGATTTTTCCATAGTCTTGGTTAGCATGTGGAACACTTGGCTGGGGAACAAAGAGTTGGCTTTTTTTTTTTTTTTTTTTTTTTTTTGGCTAGTACTTGTTAAGGGTGTGTCAGGACCTGGGCATCCTTTTGTCAAGCCCAAGTCTGGGCCACTGTCCCTTACTTTTGATTTTCCAAAACTGCCCTCAGCTTCCCAGAATTGTGTTGAGCTGGAAATAGATGACTCTCCTCTCTCGTAGCCTTCTCTTCCCTACCTTAGGGTCCAAATATCCATGTTCTAAGGACATTTGCAAGGGATGGGCTTGAGTGGGTGGTAGCTAACTTCTAGGTGCAAGGGCAGGAGTTGGCAGGGATCTTTATACCAAAGGTTTATGTCCTTGGGCAAACCCCTAAAGGGTCAACAGCAGAGTACACAGGAAGGGACAGTGTGCTAGTTGGGTCCAGAACCCTTCCAGATCCAAGGAACCCCAATATCAAAGCCACAGGGGAATGGAGTACAACCACAATAACATGAAGCCCCTGTGGCATGTGCTGCTGGGGAGAGCAGGGCATGAGCTGGAAAAATGGCAACGCAGCAGGAAGACAAGAGCCGGACTCACCAGGATGTGATGGGCTTAGTGATGTTGAGGACAGAGTTGAGGATGGAGAAGAGGCAGACGATGGCAGAGGGCTCGTTTTGGCTGTGGAGGGTGGAGCGGACTCAACTGGCAGCGTCTCTGTCGAAACACTGGTTGTGGAGGGAAAGGCGGTGGATGTCATCGTGGTAGGTGTGGGCTTCGGCCTCGTTGTTGTGGGAGACTTGGTGGAGACTGTGGAGGGGGCAGCAAAGGGCGCGTGGGTGCTGAGTGCTGTGCTGGAGGCTGAGGTGGTGGGAGGAGTGCTGGGGACCTGAGTTGTCGTCGTCAGCAGCACTTTGGGGCTGCTGGTGGGGCTGGTTTCTATGGACACAGAGGTCTTGGAGGTGCTGGTGGTGGATGTGGCAGGGGTGGTTTTCTGGGTGATCAGGTATGGCACAACCTGTTGCATGGTTGACTTTTCGTGGGTGACAGCTGCTGGGAAAAATGCGCACATAAGGCAAGCGGTTGACCCTGCACTAAGACCCTGCTTGGGGGCCATGACAAGAAAATTGGAAATGGGGCCTTCTAAGTATTGGGAGGCACAGAGCGGGGGGAAAAAAAGGGCAATGCCTGGAGTCATGTCATTTCCTGTCCTCATCTTCCTCCCTTTCTCCTGAAATGCAGAGCAGTTGACCTGGAAGATGTCCACCAGGTGAGTTCCTTCTGCCTCTTCCTGGAGCATCTGAGCAAAAGATGTGTATGACTTCCTCCAAGTAGCACATTGGGAGTATAATTTGCCCATCTCAGGAAGGATGAGGAAGCCTCATGACATCAACAAGGTAGGCACTCACATATACCATGGATTAGTCTTACCACCCTCCCAGCTGTAGCACTCACCTACTAGGGATTCGGTGTTGCTAAGCACAGCTTGGGCTTCTTGCAAAGAAGGCAAGGATGGGTAAGAATGGTTGATGTTCAAGAAGGTAAACACCTTCTGAAATCTCAACCATGAGGCGGCTTGTAGGCATAGTAGAAAGTTTCCCTCTCTCAAGGGAAACTCTCATTGGTGCAAAAACACCCGTATGCAGGCACCCCAACAGCATGTGGACTAGAGAAAGGTGCACTCCTGCCCTCACCCCCACAGCTGACTGCCCAGCACTGTGTACCAGATGCTGGCCTCACTTATGAACCCAAGCAAAACAAGTTGTGATATTGCTTCCATGGAGGCGGTCCTTCGTTTATAGAGAGCTTGAGACTCCAAGGCTTGATTTCCTTTCTTTGCAAATGGAGTTTATAATTTTGGGTAAGGTGGTTGCAATGGCTAGGGGGAATATTTACTCAGTTGCATTGAGTTTTCAAGAAGCTATGTCACTTGGTGGGATCTTCCTCATCTGTGAAGGAGTGGGATTTGTGGGGATGTTATATAAGAGAAATACTAAGACTGTATTTGAGCATTAGATGATGGCTCCATTGGCAAGACAAGAAAATTTTCATTTTTATATTTCTTGTTTAGTCCTCTGTATCTTTCCCAATGTATTTACAATTTTAAGACAACTATTAAGAATAACTTTTTTTTTTCTTAAGTGCAGTCTGTTGATATATGCTCTTCCTGATATACTTACTCAGTAGATATAGAAAGGTGATACTTACCCTGTGTTGTTGACTTCGGTTTGGTGAAAGTTGCGACATGAGATGTAGCATGAGTGGTTATTGATGTGGTTGTTTTCCTTCTGATAGTGGTTGTGATGGGCACTGTGGTAAACCTTACTTTTTCTGTCTCTGCTGGAGTGGTTGATGAAGCAGTCGATGTAGGCAGCAGTTTTGTGGTTGTGACTCTCTTTGTTGAGGGAGTTATGGAAGGTGTAGCAATTGTGGTCACAGCTGGTGTGACAAAAACTGCTGTTGTCTGTTCTTTTATGGTAGAGAATATAATGTGAGTGATCAATTTATTTACTAATTAAAAATGGTTAAAATTAAATAAGCTGAATGTACTCCAAGGACTCAATTTTCATCCTTAATATTTTAAACATGATAATTGTATATTCTCATAATCTTCCTTCTCAAACTCTTTATCCTGTGTTTGATTATATAAAACTTTTGTAAGAAGCTAGTTTCATTATCACTCATTCACTGCAGTCTGTATGGTCTGTTCCTAAAGGGCAATTTCACTGGCAATTTTTATAGCCAGTTCTGAATTGGCTGCAGTTTCTTCTTTTAATTTGCTATTTTAAGGCCAAATAACACCATGCTAATCATCTGGCCTAGTGCCAGCCTTTGAAGCTGTGATTTGACTACTGTACTTTCCTTTTTTACCACTTTTCCTGATGGCCTGACTCCAGCATGGCTTATTCGTTGAAATATATGTCAGTGTCAAGTCCCACATGCGAGCCTACACAAGCCATCAGAATTATAAGGCAGGAGTCATTTGTCCATCCTCTTGCTGAGGGCAACACCAACTTCTAGCATAGACCCAGTCCAATGTTTCTGAAGCTTAGGCTCCTGACACTGACATCTGTGTTATTCTGCCTTAAAGGCTGCTCAAGTCATCCAGGGTTAATAGCTTGAGTGTTCCTTGAAAATGACTATGTTTGTGAACTGGTTGTGGAAACTGCACATGTATGAGACTGAAGCTGAGCTCGTAAAACCAAATGGGATTGAACTGGCTTCTTTGTTTATAAAGCTCATAATATGTTTCCACACAGGTAGGAATCACACAGATAAATTTTAGTTATATTTTTAATGTCTTTTCACATACCTTTCACCTGCACTTCAAAATGTTTCTGTTTACCCCATTCCCTTCCCAACTTCTTACAAACTTGTTTCTGGAAGCATCCTTTGCTTATTTCATGATCCACAGTCTGGTTCTTGGGTGGTAAGCTAGCTTGCATTGGTCTCCTGGTAGACTAATTTCTTAACTATACATAGAACGGGTTTAATATTTAGCATAGTCAGTAAAACCAACAACCTACCTGTTGTTGACTTCATTGTAACAAGAGGTAATGCTGATGAAGTTCTTGTGATTTTTGAAGTTACTGTTGGATTAGTGGTCTCCATTGATATAATAGCTGCAGAAGTAGGTGGTGCTGTTGGTGGAGTAGTCATTGATGTTGGGACTGAAGTAGAGCCTGTCGTTACTGTAGGCTGCACTGCTTTCACTAAGAGAAGAAAAAACACAAAATCTAAGGCTAGGAAATAATTCTTAAAATACATTAAAATATGCTCATGTAAATTTAAAATATTTTTGGAAGTATTAGTACCGTCTTTAATAATAACTTCAATATTAATAACAATAACTATCTTTTAAAAACGTGAGAATTTATTTATATATCCCTCTGCTATGATTTTCAGGCAATAAATTGAACATGAACTCTAGCAGAAGCTTTTAAAAGTATTTTCATCCCTTTAAAGTAAATTTGTAATGTGCGTTTGTGCATATTAAGAGAGATGGAATTGCGTATTTGGCATTTTATAATTCAGGCAGCAAATTATTATTTTTCCTCAGTCCTTCTGGTGACCAGTACAAAAATACCATTTCTCAGTGAAATTAATGGAATTCCTAATAAATTTAAGATCATATATATAGAGAGAATTTATCTTCCTGGAATTTGGACTACTGGGGCTTGGTATGCTTCGTAAGTTTGTATGAAAACCTTCTTAAAATGTCCAAAATGTTATGTTGCTAGACACCACTACAAATTATGCTGATTTTTTAATGAGATTTCATAAGCCAGAAAAGAGACAGAAGTCTTTATAAATTGAGATATTTGCTTACTGATATCTGAAAGTGTCTAAAAGTAGTTAAAAATATTTTCTCAAGAATTTTCTTTCACAATTTAAGATATCTATCATATTTCTGGGAAAATGTGATAATTGTGATGCTGTGTTATTTTTCATTATTGCACCTTATGAATATGAAACTGGTCAAGTTATTATATCAAGCCAGAAAGAGGACTGCTCATCTCAGAAGCTCAAATTAGCACTTAAGCACTGATAGTTGTCCTAATTTAGTCATTGACTTATACTAACCTGTTGAAGGTGAAGATGCCTTAGGTGTAATAGTAGTAGTCCTTTCCTCTCCTGTTGTGTAAAGGTAGAAGAGATTAAATGTATGAATTAAAACATATTAAGAATATCCCAAACGTGGCAAATTTCAAACTGCAATCGAAGTATTGTGTTAATTATCTAAATGGTCTTGAAGATGCTAGCTGTTTCATTAAACTTCTGAATGGCAGCTTCACTTTTCAGAGATAATGGAAACATATTTTCTGTAGGTAAGTGAGGTCACTAACTGTCCTGGGACACAGGACAGCATGAAACTCTGAACTATGCAGCTGGAATCTGCCTTTAATATATAATCAGCCAGGTTTCCATAGCAGTACATAGTATGATAATAAATCCTGTGATTAAAATAATAAAAATATATCCTTAAAAGGTAATTGCTAAGTAGAGTTCATTAGCTAGATCATCTTCCAGATGTTCTTTTTGTTAAGAAAAATGCTGAATGTATCTGAGATATACATCTCTGCTTCTCATGCAGATCAGAACATCAATATGCTTTCAGGAACAGACAGATTTTGAGAAGTACAAACATTTACATTGAAAACAGTTTTTTAACTTGCTAAATTAATCCAGACGGTCCAACTTCTGCATTTTAGAATTCTCTAGAACAAATTAAGTCTTTTTTTAAAATAAATCAGTTATTTTCCATACATTGTTTATTTCAAAGGAGAACTATACCTGGATTAATCCAAATTTATTAGGAAATTATCTTCCTTAACAATAAACAATTGTTTTAGTATTATTTTCTAGGTACTGTAGGAGAAAGAGAGCAAATATATAGGTCTTTACTTACCACATGGCATGCACTGTCCCTTCTCATGGTCAAAGTATTCATCATGAGAACAGTTGTAACAACCTAAACAGGAAGATTATTTTATTTTACCTTTTTCAGAGAACTGCATTTCCAGTGTGTCATTTATCCTTTAACTACTTTTACTTCTGTTATTAAAAAATGGTATTGATTTTAACACCATATGTTTAGATAAGCACTTCCAGTATCATCCTCTGAAGAAGAGTCAGCCTACATATTAACTTTTTTGTTTTCTTCAATTATATCCAAAGTTTAATAAAAATTATTCCACATATTTTCTTACCTAGTACAGCACATACCTTGGATGGTACAGATTAAAGGATTCTGCTTTCAGTTAAGCTGAGTTCAATACAAAGCTAGATAAAATGCAGGTACTGTAAAAATTGCATTTTAATATTGCAATAGTAAAAATTAGTAAAAACTGTCTTAATGGTGTTCTAGTTAGTTATCTTTATCTAACTGTGGTATGACTGAATAAAACAAAAGCAGTAAAAACGATTATCTTAATGTTTCCTGGTTTACAATAGTATAAGTTATTACCTTCAATGTTGACATATTTGTAGTTTTGGTTTGGACAGTTACATGGTCTGTAGTGCCAGGTGCAGTTGTCACTGCTGTAGTCATAAGAGTAAGAATCCTCATTTCCTGATTTTTTATGTGAATTGTAATAGTCACAATACACAGCTGAAATAAACAGCAGAACAGGAGAGAACTTTACGTTTTTCGATTGCTGACATGCTTTCTCAAAGGTTTATTACCAGAGAGGACAAAATTAATAGTGTTTGAACCGAAAAAATTGTCACTGAAATAATCACTTAAAATGCAAATTGAAATTTATGTTCTAGTGATCTGAAGCTATCCTTTTTGCTAGCATACTGTGCAGATATTTCTATATTTTTTAATGTATAATACAGTGACACATTGAAATCATCAAAGTTAACAATTCCCAGTATTGACTTACAACATTATAAATATTTCTATTCCCCATGTACTGTGTTCTGGAACACATTGTTATTTTTTCCTGTTTTACAATGTTCTGGACAACACAGCTGTCTTTGAAATCCAGAGAGAAAGTCATTTCATTATAACTAAAAAAAAAAAAATACACACACATTTTCCACAGCTTCCTTTTCCTTCTGATGACAAAGTGATTTGTTCACTATACAGCAAAGGCAGTATGTTACCGTCTGCGACTGCTTTATTTTCGTATTACTCCACAAAAAAAAAATTGATTAATTTATTGCTAATGAAAAATGAAAGTTCAAAACTGTTGACCAAAGTCAACTATTTGTTTGTAGAGAAAGTGCAGCTTTGGAGGTACTTACATTAGCAATTCCCTATATTGCTATACTAATATACTTGGAGTAATTGTCTCTTATACCTTCTTATGTTTTAACCTAGCAAAAAATCATGCTAAAAGCAAAAAGCTATCGATATGTACCACATGAAGCTGTTTAAAGACAGCTTGGCGAGACTTACGGCAGAACTCTGGTGTTCTCCAGTCAATGCAGAGGCCTTTATCTAAGCACGCCATGGCGTACACCGCAATGGCGTCACACATGCACTCGCAGTCCCCGCCCAGGTCACAGCCACAAGAGTCGCGGACACAGGCCTCGTAATAGGGTATACGGTTTACCTGTGGTGGAAATGAAGCAGTGAAAATTCTAGTGTTTGGTTTCTGTCTGTTTGTTAAGAATGTGGGGTTTTTTCCCCCTTAATTCAGGGGAAGGTTAAGCGCACTTGTGCTGAGTGCAGACGGTATTTCTTCTAAACACTAAAACAGCCCTAATTCAGACTACTGTTTTTAGTAGGAACATAGGTACCTGAAAACTAACGATAGAAGCTGCTGATATTTTGATGGATATAAACTTCTGGCTCCACACTGATCTTGAACACATTGTGTATAATCAACTAAACAAACCCACATTCATTCCAGCATAAATGTGAAAGCTCATCAGTAGTACATCCTCCACAGATATGCAGAACCACCACAGATTTATTCATGTTTCTCTCTTGTGTTCACTTCTAGAAAGTGGAGAATTTATTTCAGAAAACCTGGTTCTGACAAATTTTGTGGTATTTTCATCAATAAAGTGAGTAACTTGGAAAAAAAATAAAAGGACTGATGACATCATGCTCTTGCACTGCTCTCCTGCATCTTCTAGAAAATACTGTTCATTTACAACTGACACCTTTTTTATTTTTTCTCCAAAAAGCCTAAATTTTTTTTCAGAAAGAATAAGTGTATTAGGCATCATCAGTGGGCTCTCTGATTTTTAATACTTAAGTCTTTTTTTTTCAATTCTCTCTAATATTTTAATTATTCAGTTACTGCCAAAGTTAGCTTTTGAGTTAACAATGTGTGCGTGAAGTACCAATAAGGAAGGATTAGGATTAATGAGAGTCAGAATGTATTTCATTTAAGTATTATTAAAATATTTTGAGGAAGAGAAAATCAGAAGGTTGGAATGTGAGCAAATACTGTTTGTCAGACTGTAGATTATGCAGAAAGCCAAAGCATTTCTTACCTTATTGTGGCAGGCAGAAAACACTTGGCTGTTGATGATGGAACACGTCCTTTCTGCCCAGGCTTTACGGTAAGGGTTCTTGCTGCAGGGGTCCACCACGAAGTATACATCCCCACAGAGTGGATTCTCTTTCCAAGAATTGACAAATTCCAACTCATTTGATGCCACATACTTGCTTCGGGTTTCAAAATCATCTTTCATATTGCCATTGTAGTTCCCACACAAACCACAGATAGTTTCCTAAATGGAATGCAGACATTAATGGCAGTTGAACAAATTACAACCACTTGGCTTCTCTCTTTTTCTTTCCCCGCCGCCCCGCCCCGTGTTTCAGTAGTAAATGTCATCTATAAATACTCTCATATGTTGGTAAAGTCTATGCATGAATTTCTGTTTATCAGTCAGTGGATGAATGTGTTTTTCCTCTCAAGTATAATCTGTCATAATTTAGAAAGGAAAATATAACTAAAATGCTGCTATTATATACAGCACAAATCCTTAGCCCAAAGATTCTTCTTATGTAGTAGAGCAATTGTTTAGTAATCAGTCTCCACTGAAGGCCTCTGCTGCTGTGGAGAATAATGATGTGCAGAAAAATAATTATAAGTGCCTTCTCTGAAAAACTTTACAATTACAGACAGCTGAGACAACTGTAACCAGATGTGCACTTTAATCTCAGTTGAGAAATTTACTGAAGAAGTTATTCATCAGTACCTGTGTTTCTCTGGAGATCTTGATGAAGAAATTCATGTGCTTGTTCCAGATAAGTGTCATGTTGTATTTTCCTGGGATAACAATATCGAACATCAAGTGAAGGACATTTTTTTTCACTTTATATCGCACAAGAGGATTTTCCCCAGAAACAGAGAAGGTTTCATCTCGCAGTATGAATGTCAAGTTCTGTAAGAAAAAAATTCCAGATATTGCAGCTTAGCAACTGCAAGCTTTTCATACTGTTCCTGTGAGATTATTAAGGAGGTGTACCACTACAGATTGTCTTGTCAGTCCCACTGATCTTATGGTAGCCAGATGGTGAAGTGTAATGTATTGTCAGTGGTGACATATATCTTACAGAATAATTGAGTTTCTTCAGGCTAACATCCTATCTCAAAATAGTTGAATATTTTTTCTTATTTTTTTGTATGCATATGCAAGTTTTGAGGAAAAACATGCAAAAAAAAAAATCTGTCATTGTAATACTCTCATTGTTACAATACCTTTCTGACTGCATTTGGTAGAAATATTGGCATCTACATGTAACCAGAAGAGAAAAAGATGTCTTCTTCTATTTATTCTTAGGAAAAGATGAAGAATTAGAGAGAAACTAGCAGTCTGTCTTGAGTATTTTCACCATCTCCCAACTTTCAAGATGGTTAGCAGGATGTTTTGTCTGGATCATCCACTTATAAACAATATGCAAAGAACTGCACTGGCTGGATGCAGCACTGACCAGGTAATACTGCTGGTGCTACCCAGTAGTAAATGTACACCGCTTGCAGGTAACCATTTCTTGGCATAAAAATGTCATCTGCCAATATTTTTCTTTCTATCTGATAAAGTCTCTGAGATATCTTGTCCTGAGAGGTATTTCTTGTCCCACAGAGCTGAAAATGGCCCAAATGATCTGATTTCTTAAGTCTTCAGAGAACAGAAGAAATGCAGATAACTGCTCATTGCCCTAGTTTCACTGGTCAGATCTTGTTTAAGTTAATACAGATCTGGAGATGTTTTGAAAAAGCAGATATTTCCTGGGTTTGGAGAAATTTGCAGTGCTTTCACCCATCATCCATGATGGGAATGCCTTAATTTTATATAAATAATATTATATTCTACAAAGACTGAAGCAGTAGTAGTAGTTCTACTAATACTGAGCTCTAGGTTAAGCACATGAACTTCACTTACAAGGCACTGATTACAAGACAAGTTAAAGTTTCCAAAAGCTGAGCAGACATGCCTAGCTTAAATGGCTATTCAGCTGAATAACAGTAGTGTGAGACTCTTACCCCAAGGTAAATGCTGATTGATCTGGAGCAGGTAACCCCTGATTTCCCACAGATGACATTCTCAGTAACAATTTTAAAGGAGGAAACAGGTTTATTAACACTGCAGCCATCCTAAAAAGAAAGAGGGAAAAAAACAAACAAACAAAAAAACAGACTGTGCTTTAAGCTTTGCAAGTTAGAACAGGAAAAGAAAGCTTAAGCATGCCATAATTGTGTTTCTGCCCTTCAGCGCTGCAGGTAAGCTATTTTATTTCCTCATTCTCATGTGAAAGATGACCCATCTGTGACTGTCTCAAAATTCAATGCTGTTTTTTAACATAGAAGTTATAGGACATCTTACAGCTTTGTCAGCTGAAGATTTTTGTTTCAGAAGCTGCACCTTTGTATAGAGAAATGAAAGTGTCAGTGGAGTATTTAGGTTTAGTGGCATCATTTTTTTTGGAAATAATTGATGACTTCTGATTTGGTATTCAAACTGACATCACTTTGCCAAAGATATACTTGGCAGGTGGTACATAATGGATATTTATCAGCAACTATTCAAACACATTAGTAAGTCTAAAATGCTCACTATCTCGTGAAAAACACACATGCTGAAAAGTAAAAGCTTTTGACCTCAAGTTCTTGAAATAGACAAAATTTGTTAAAACAGGTAAGCATATATAAAGAATCCAAGTGCTTTATTGAATATGGAGGTTTCCTAGAGTATTAGCCATTTAAATAAAACTATATCTTGGTTGCTGAGGTACTGCCAAAAGAAGCAGTAAGATGGACCTTACCATAGCTAGTATGTATTCACAGTTGCCATCAAACACAAAGCGCTGTCCATCAAAGGTAGTAATGTGACCTTCTCCATAAAGATTACATGTTGAGGAACATCTGGATTTCTGAACACATTTCCATTTGCCTCTTGTGCAAGTGCTGGCAGCGAGAAGAAAACCTTGCTCAGATTTCAAAGGCATGCCACCTTAATGCTTCTTATTATATGGATGCATTTTATAGGTAAGATTAATTTAACCCACTTGGGTACACTCTGGCGAAGTTATAATTAATTAAGGAGACATACCAAAAAAGCATGATAAAGAAGAAATCTTAGGTCACCTTTTGCGTTTTTTTTTCCCCATTGAAAATGAGAAGCTTATTTCTTTTGGTTGTTGGTAGGATTAGATATCACTGTGTAGTTTGGGTGGTGATAGTTTTTTAGTACCAGATTAGGAACTGCAAAGGGGAGAATTGTTAAGAATATTGCAAAAAATGGAAATAGTATTTTGGGGAGGTTGTTTTTGTCTACAGAAAGGAAAGAAGGTTGTGTGCTCATCTTTGCTTAGACATAGCTGTTAACAGTTGATTTAATATAGTTTACAGTTACAGACTCTCCTCAATGTCACTTTATTCCTGGATATGAAGATGGCGAAGATTATCCTTGAAGCAGAACCCCAGACTAGAAGACCATGACCTTTTCATCTGTGCATATACATTATCAAGTATCGTGCTTGTCTTTACTACTTCTGTGCTTTGTTGCTGTAGTTTAGCTGTTGCTGTTCCTATTCTGTCAATTAAATGCTTTTATTGTCCATTTGTGCAGTTCAGTGAAAGAGGACCAGCAGCTCTTACCAGATCTCACATTCGGTTTGGATCTGCTCATCTTTTCCATAAGCAAGACCACAATATTCACAGGGACACTCCTCAGCTGGTACACACCTGCCATCAAGATTCTCATACAGCCCATTAGTACAGACACAGCCTGATTCACACCTAGTAGGTACCTGACAAAGATCAACAAATTGCAAAATGAAAAGAAATGAAAGGCGATCTGTTGCATTTTATATTGTAGGTGTTTAGTGTCAAGAGACAACAGATGCTAAGTTTTGATTTAAATTTTGTGATTTTACTAGTGCTGATATATTATTTAATTTTACTTTAGTTTTACTAAAGTCGTAGAATATACCTGTTGTGTGAGATAGTAAACATACTTAAAACCTCTTGAAAATTTATCTACCAGTATTACCACTTTTTTGACAAATAGAGTGCAAGTTTCTTTATATAAAGGAAGACTATAACGTAATTCTTCCAGTCAATTTCCTTAAAAGCATAAGAAAAGCCATAAATGGATAGACCAAAAGGTCCTCTAGCCTATATCTTATACTTCTTCTGTCACTAGCAGGTATTCAGGAAAGAAGAGAAAAGGAAGTGTATGGTTAATGTTCCATCAGTTTCCAGTGACATGTAGCTTATGGAGTACCTGAACCAGAGGTGATTGTCATGGATTTTTATTCTATAAGTTCACTTGATCACTTTCTGAAAGTTTATATAGATTTTTAGTATCTACATTCTGTGGAAACAGTCTCGATGTTGTCTAACTATGTCATGTTAGAAGAAATAACTCCTCTCATCTTACTAGAAAGAGCTGAATCCTGGACTTGTTGAGCTCAAGGTAACAACCAGAATATTCTACCCCTCTCAAAGGATTTATATCACAGAGTTGGGAAACTCACACATTCAATTCCAGTGGCTAACATTTGACAGGTAGGGGCACATGTAGCTCCATACTTGTTTTCTAAACTGTCAGAACATGATACATATTTCTTAGGAGCTTTGCAGCTTTCTAGAAAAAAAGGAAGAAAAAGAAACAGGTGATTGTGAAGTTACAGTGTTACAATATAAAGGAAAAGAATATGGTCTAGAAGTAGAGAGACCCATACCTGCAGGATTCTGAGGTTTGCCAGTGCAACTTAGCCTCCCATTAACACAGTAGCTGGAGAGGAGAAAAAAGCAAGAAGGAGTTTCAGTACAGTTCTTTCCTAAGAAAGACATTTTTAAGTTTTTGCATGATGACTTCATGTTTTCCACCACTGGAAATGTTTCATATTACTAACTCTTCGGCATCCTCCCAAATGAAATATGTCATATGCATCTCTATTTTTTGAAGCATACAGTAAATTTTTTTTCAAAGGGCCATCAACTGGTTCGTAGGTAGCTGTACAGGTGCTGTTGGCAAAATCTTTTGTCATCTATGGAGAATAATCAGATTTTACCTAATAGTCTTTTTTTTTTTTTTTTTCCTTAGCATTTTCAAGCTTAAAGTTGCTCCTTTTCCCTGTCCCCCTCTCCTAAATCTTTCCTTTAATAATGTTTGTATTTTAGGAAGGAGTAGAAAAATATGTCTCAAAAAATGATTCTTTTGTATTAAAAGCAAAGCAGATACATGAAGACACCTCTTCCCCATTTCAGTTTTCTAACTGCTGAACTTGGCAACCTTACCAGGTAATCCCACCAGTTATTGTTGACTGGTCAGGTAAAATATATTTTCTGTCTTCTAAATAGCAGGGACAATGAGATTTACGAACACATTCATTTTTGTGGTTCAGATATGTTCCTTTAGGACAGTGGCAGCCTTCAATAGGGATGTCAGTTGGATGACACTCCAGGGCTCGGTTGGAGAGTGATAAGCACGTCCTGTCACATGCCTGGGCGTTGTAGCTGAACGTCTGATTGCCAGTACAAGTAATGGCTGCAAAACAGGAAGAGTGTCTGTTAAATTTCATTTCCTCTTCTCTGTGAAAGACACTAGATTCAGAGCAATGTGCTGCACGCATTTTATCAATAGTTTTAATGTTTATTCTATCCAGAGCTTCAGTGCTCTTCCTCCTCTCCCTGAGGATGTGAAGGTGTAGTGAAAATATTGTAGAGAAGGGCTTATCACCCACCCTATAGATGCTTAGTATTATAAAGGTTAAATCATCTTATGGCTTCTTCCTGTACCTTGGAATGTAGTCATGCAAAAAGCAGCTTTGCAGAAATACCAAAATGTTTTCTTATAATGTTGAACAGGGCTGCTATTTAAATTGCCTAATAGCAAAATCACATTTATAAACAGAGTCCTTCCTTGTCCTTTCTTATCGTGTGGCACACTTATCTGTTAGTTCCATTATTTAAGTATCAAGCCCTGGAAGCATCCACATATTCATCTTGAAGTTTATGAGCAATCTTTTTGATATAATCTTAAATGACAATATCTTTTTCAGCAGCCAAAATACAGCATCTTTATTTATTTTTTGCCCTTCAGTTTCAGGCACTGCAGTCTTGATATGTGACAGAGTATTTTTGAGTTGGATATCTGCTGTTGTTTATCATATTTTTGTGACTCTTAAGTACAGCTTAGGATACTGTTTCACTGTTTGAAATGTTTTGTTGAGTTTTGACACATCTGTAAGGCCAGTAGCTCTTAGGAAACTTGGCTTTTATACCTGGCAGTTGGCTGACTGGAGCAATGAGTAATTATCTTCTAATGACTAATATGTGCTTTTAGAATACACATTCTTCCTCTACTTTGTCCTGGGTGTATCAAGCATAGATATTTTTTAAATGGAAATAGATGGACCTATGTGCATGCATTCATGTGACAGCATATTTTTAGGACTTGATTCTATTACTTACTGCAATTATCCATACTGTTTCTCCAGTTTTCGAGGATTAAACCCATAGAACTACATGTTCGTGCATATGATGCCAGAGCAGAACATATATAGGGAAAGGTCTCTTCATAATTACAGGCTTGGTAGACACATCTCTGAAACCCAACACATGGAGCACACTTTGTTACTGGGGAGCAGACATCTGAAAGTGTTAAAAATACTGAACAGAGAGGTAAGCCATGCAAAATGCATTTTTTGCATAACTAGAACACCAACATCAAAATGATCAGATTAATTACCTGGTTGACAGGACTAAAACATGCTAAGTTGCTAAAACAATGCCTTTGTTTATTCACTGCGTTTTGTTTTTAACTTTCAGAATGTTTCATAGAGATGGGCAAACATAATGAACTCAATTATGAATAAGAGAGAAACCCATACTTTGCATAATTAAAGTTGTTGAGAACTGCAATGCGAGAAAAAATATTTTCTGATTCCGAGGCTTCAGATTGGCAGCCTATGGTTAAGCCAGGTTTTTGATGCAGTAGAAATGATTTTCAAGAACATTGTTCCTGACCAACTGCACACTGCTGATTAACCTAAGTGGTATACTGTACCTGAATACATCTGGTCCATGTTTGGACCTGCTTAAGTTCCTACCTTATAGAAAGGAATAGGATTCACCACAGCATGGCATTTCTCAAACACCGTACCCTTCTTTGTAAGAATGGAGCAATGAGTCTCAGCAGATATTTCTAAGTTTAAAAAAAAAAAAAAAATAGTTGTGGACATTAAACACCATAGAAAGTTAGAAAAAAAAGGCATGAAGAATAGGCTTAGAAAAGAGGTTTGGAAATAATCTCAAAAGCTCATGTAGTTTGTCTCAGAGAAGAAAAAAAACAGAAATGCTTTGTTACTACTAAAATTTGACTAATGTACTGTTAAAAGACATCCAGTAGTACAGAGTTGACAACATGGCAGGCAATCTGTTCAAATGCTTCATTTTGCTCATCATCAGAGTATCAGTCTACTAGAAAATATTATGTAGCAGATTATTTCTTATCCTTCCTACCAGTGGAGAATGGCAATATAATAATGGATTTGAAAACAGCTATTACATTCCTACTTAATTTTCTCTGTTATTTTCTCCTCCTTTGTTTAATCTCTCATCTTAGACCATGTTTTTTAAACCACTGATTATCCTCTCCAATTTTTTTCTAGATTCTCTCCAGCTTTGCTTTAAGCACATTATTATTATTATTATTATTATTATTATTATTATTATTATTCAGCAGTAACACTGAACACTCCAGCTGAACTGGTAGCAATGAATAAGCACAGAATAAGATGACAACTTCGTATGTCCTGCAGTCTCTATGCTTGTTCAAATACCTCTCAGTATGGCACTTGTTTTTCCCTTTGTGTAAAATAGCAGTTTTTGGTCAGCATGCTGACGAGCAGCAGTTTAAGGCTTCCATGGACATCACAATTTCACTGACAAATATCAGCACAGACCTGTGATTCATCATCTTAATCTCAGATCTCCAGAAAGGATCTGGTAAAATCTTCCATTAAAGGTATGTTCTCAGATACATATTTTTGATGAAGGAATCTATGACATTCAAATCTCTAATTTTTCTCAAGCCCTTTCATTCCCTTGCTTTTTGTGATTATGGAGGGGCTGACAAAGCTAGCTAGAGAGAACAGTTAGGACAGGATTAGCTACTTACTATTCAGTTGGCTCATAGCACAGGGATCAGTATCTCTCTCTAAAGCAGGCTGGCAATTTCCTGCCCTCCAGGAATCTACAAACAGGGAAGCTGTCCCTTCATTGATATTCATGCTGGTCGTGAAGTCATCTGTAGTGTCGCCATTGTAATTGCCACACAAACCTAATAATATGAGAAGTGCAAGAGATGACCCAAAATCAAAGAATACGTACAAAATGAAAATACTTCTACATTTGCATATGTGTTTTTGGAAGTATAAAAAAACTGCAATGGCATAGATATATATATATATATATTTATCTATTTTTAACATTTAAGCCTCTCTGTAAATCCACAGAGACAGTTAGAATTTAGGATGTGCCTTTGTGGCTAATACTGTTTCTCAGTAAACAGATACCTCCATCTGGTTGTTATCAGGTGAGTTGTCTCTGAATTCTCTTATGGTTCATTGTGTTCACAATGACAATTGACTCAGTGTGCTCCAAAATGTAGAGACTACCTAGGCTAACTCATTGCTCCCCCATTATGTTGAGAACATATAGTGGAAAAAGGCATAATAAATATAAAAATCGGTGTTTTATGACACATCAGAAATGTTACCCATCAAATTCTACAGGTTATTTTAAAGTTACTTGTAAAGTAACTCTTAATAATGCATGTCAATTTTCCAACACAGATATTTTTATTTGAGTTTTCCAAATTCAGAGAAGAGAGCTTATTCTTAAAAGATACTAGGAAGCTTTCACTATTACACACTATATGTTCTGTCTTTTGCACTGGAATTAGTTTCCTTACCAAGAGTCCTGCCTTTGAATTGTGGCCCAACTTTCACATACGCCTGGAACACAGGTGATGTTTGAATGACAAGTTCAAGCCCAAAGTTTGTATACATTTGTATGTAGATTGAGGACTGCTTGAAAATAGTAATGTCACCTAAAGGAAAGGAATATTTTACAACAATGACTTTGGTGTATAAGAATATTTTAAAGAATTGATATTAATACATAAATAAATGTTCCAGCATTCTGTCTGCATGTCTTTCCACTTAGTATACACATGTGTTTTTTCCACTCCATAATGGAATAGATTCACTGGAAAGGATTTTTGACCTTTCTTTAAAATCTCTGCTATTGGTATTTGCTAGAAAAAAAAAAAGATATAAAAGAGAGATTAATGTAATATGCATTTAACATCTATTCCCTTTACCTGATCTGTAAGGTAGCCGCTTAAGTTCATCATCATCAGTAAGGAGTTCATTTTGAGAAATCACAATTTTGTCCTGTATGAATGAGGATATGAAATGAGAAGTAAGTATCTATGCTGATGGTATTTATATTTTCTTTAATTGAAGCACTCTATTGCCAGAGACCTACATAATAATAAAAAATGGATGCAAGTTTTCTCACATATTATTCACACTATTTTCAGGTTTCACTTTGAAAATCCTGTAGTTTTCTGCATAGAACTCTACCCTCCTGAACTAAAGTGACATTACAGATCTTTACTGTGTATGCATGCATTAAAATATATAACAATCCTCCATATTTTTTCAGTTGAGCCTACTAGTAATGCCTTTAATACTACTTTGCTAATCTGCTTACTGAAATGCTGACTAGATGATGGAGTAATTACTCACCTTTGTAGACAAGTAAATTATAGCACTAAGTGATGTCTCAGAATGGGAGTAACCAGACTTCCCATATACAGCCATTAGGGTTCCATTGTGTGGCAGGCCAGAACTCTAGACGAAAATAATGAAAGAGTGTGTTTGTGTAAAAGTGTTTGTAGAATAAATGCACATCATAGGAAAACCTCAGTTTGAATAACAAAAGGAAATCAAAGACTGACTAAAAGCATAAATATTGGTGTGTTTCTAGATTTCAAGGAAATTACCTTCATAAGAATGTAAGTGCAAACTCCATGGAACCTGTAGGACCTAGAATCAAATGTGGTGACAAAGGAACCTCCTTCGAGGGCACATCTTCCAGGGCAAGGCAAGTCTATGCAGTTCCACTGACCCATTGTACATTGGCTGAGGAAAACAAGAAAGTCTGTGTAAGATTATTCTCCTATTAAGTCACTAATTATCAGCAAAGATGACCTTCTGTCTGGAAGCTTTGTTTTAGCAAATGATGACAGCAAAGAAAGTAAAATGAAGTCTATTTTGCAACTTCATTATTTTCCTCAAATTTAAACAATATTGACTTTTTATTATTTTTATTTTTATTATTATTATTTTTATTATTATTATTTTATACTGCAAAAATGACAACTAGTTTCCAGGATTCGCTTGGCGACTAAAGTTTCTGAGACTGACAGAAAGAAGTCAAAAGTACTGAACTCATTTTACTTGTCCTTTTATACAGCAGCTAAAAATGATATTGCTTTGTATGGTTTCTATTTGTACAGATAAATCAGAAAATGAGAGAAATGTAGTTCTGTCTTCAATTACCAATATATGGTTTGTGGCTTTCAAACAAGGTGAGCTCAGAGATGATGATACATGTGTAGTTACCATCAGATAAGTTAGGTTAATATTTCCAACCATTTGGTAAGAATATATTCTACCCTCTTTTGAGAGAACCTGTTTCTACTTACCAGGTTCTACATGCTGCTTTCATTGTTTCACCAGGAGTATATATTTTCCCATTGAGTGAACATGGGCACTGCTTAATGTGAACACATGTTCGATTCTTTGAGATGTCATCAAGAACAGTCCCTGCCAAGGGTTATTAAGAAAATAAATACACTTTTCCATATCTTTATATGGGCAAGGTTAAGATGAATACAAAACTGTTACCTTCTGGACAAAAGCAACCATAGGTACAGTGACTGGAACAGCTGTACTCTGGGTTGGAACAGGTTTTAATACATGGAGAACCACATTCCTCATAGATTTGGTTCCCGGAACATTTTCCCACAGCTGTAACAAACAACCATGCAAAGAGTTAAAATACTTTAAGAAGAACTTTAAAAAAGAACTTGTGAACTCTGTTGACATAACCTCTTGCCCGGTCTTGATACATATCTATGTTTATAAAATGCTGTATGGAGTTACAGTTTTGGAGAACTAAAACCAGTTCAGTGCAACCAAAACAATAAAATGGGTTATCAATTTACCTAAGGTAATGGTGGAGAAATGTGGGGGTGGAAGGAATAATTTCAGGAAGAAGTGCAATTTAGAAGAGTTAAGGTAACAGTGGAACTTTAGTAGGGAAGGTTTTGAGTATGAGGAAAGTGATGACCAAGAGGACAACAGAAGATTAAGACATGAGAAACAGAGATATATCAAAATGATGGAAGTCCTAGAAAGTAACAATGATGACATGATAGATTATGGCAAGCCTAGCTATCATGTCAGGTATATAATTCAATTAGGAAGGCCTCTGATCTAGATCTAGAAGCTACCTTTGATGCTTTCTCTTCTTTTGAGAGGCTTTCATGCCTTCCCTCTTAAAGTATTATCCAAAATCACTGCTATTCCATTAAGCAAATCATTTCTGCTTCATTCATGACAGCGAAGTTCTATAATCAATTTTTGTTGGTTCCTATAAAAAAATCGTTCTCTCCCTATAAAATATAGAGCAAACATGTAAAATCTTGGGCCTATAAAACATTTGAACTTACAGCAGAAGTTTTCACTCCTCCAGTTGAACACCATTTGATGGGACATAGCACATTGCCTTGAATACTCTGACAGTGTAGAGCAAGTGCAATTGTTTTGTCCTGGCTCACTGCAGTCCTGCATATCAAGCTGGCAACGAACAATAAACCCCTCCTTTGGCACGCTGCAGGTTGGTGACACGAGGTTGAGTAGCTGGGAGCAGATCATGACCTAAATTTAAAAAAAATAGAAATTTTTTGGTCCTAGTAATATTCTTCTTTTGCAAAAAAGACAATGGAATATCACTGCTAATTACAATTTTCTTGTTGATTTGTCCTTTATTCTCCAGCTTAGTAATGTTCAGCTGACTTAAAAAAGCATGAGAAGTTCTGCAAATGGAAGGGAATATAAATCTACTGAATAAGGGAAAGATCTTTATATGTCTAAACAGTTTTATTTTTCATTGAACTGAAAAGGAGTCCTTGTTCTTATCCATCCATCATCCAACACATCTTTTATTTGTTGGTATCACTCATAATGGTGCCTACTCAAGTATCCCATCTCAAGGAGATACAATATTGAAAAGGTTTAACGTCTGAGGCAAAGTTTTCTTTTCATCCTGAATACAAGTAATATTTACAACTCCTCTTCAGAAAAACATCTTCCTCACAGCACCTTCAGATCCTCCTGTTCTTTTATCCTGCTCATAAACCATGCACAGTGAACCTCAATAATACCTCTGGGGCCTTTTCAAAGTACATTTTGAGAAAAATTCACTTTCTCATATCATGTTATACACATCTTTTGATTTTTTTATTTTCATTTAGACTTATGAACTAATTACTTCTCTGCAGGTGGTTTCTACTCTCTTTTACTTCTCTGTTAAAATTATGCTACAGAAAAGCCAAGATCTTTCTTACGTATTTTTTGTGACGAATGGCAGAAATAGATATCTCCTCAGACAGGCAGATCTCTGATGGATCATCCATTTTTTGTAATGCAGCAAATTTGTATGTATCCAGCAATTTGCCTGTAAATTGAAGGGTTTATAACTTGTCAGGAAAAAAAAATCATGTAGATTTCTTTAATTGTTGCTAAGACGTAGCAAAAAACAATCTGTTCTCTTACTGTGCAAGGTCCTACTTAGTCTAATTTCCTGTGATAACTACCTCCTTTATCCTCTACCTGGAGTCTATTCGGCAAAGTATACTTTTAACACTTCGATCACTTCCTAATCTATCACCTCTACACCTTTAGAAGACACCAGCTGCTAATGTTTTGTCAGTGGTGTTATCTTTTCATCTGCCAAATCATACCTCCTCTTCCTCTTCCATATTCTTCTTTTCCTCTATCTGTTACATTAAACTCATCACAATCTAAAAAATAACTCATCTTCTTTTTAAAACTCTTCTCAGTGATGTGTAGAGAAAACTGCAGTGTTGATCCGAGATTGCAGCTTACTGTGCAGCAGTGTCTCCACACAAGCACTGTAGTTCAGATCAGCTGTGTACTTCTGAAGCAAATCTTCCAGCCATCCAGATTTGCAGCTTTTTGGTTTGCATTGTGATGTGATCTTGGTGTACTGAGTTCTCTCCAGTGAAACCAAACCAGCAGATATACTCTTAAGATCATGCCTAATGGGCTCCAATTGCTAATTGGACTTAGTCCATTAGACCAGACTAAAGCAAGTCTGAAGCAAAACCCTGCACTGCATATGCAATGTCAGCTCGTCAGCACCAAGTGACTTTGTCGTAAAGATCTACCTCTACTGCAACGTACTGCTTGTTTATGTTCTTGTCCATTATGTTCATCCTATTATAATCTCATTCTTACTTCCAGCTAATGTAATAATTTCACCGATCTATTGTGCTTTGTTATGGACCTACATTGTTTGAAAAGTTAGGTGAGACAGATGAGTCTCACCAAGTGAGTGTGACCAATGAATTTCAAAATAATTGTAGCAAATAAGTGACAGAAAAGAGTGTTTGGCATAACCACATGACTGATAAATTTGTTGGTGAGCTCTGGGAGTGTTTTACCAAGATCTAAAATTGTCTCAACAGTCAGAGAAAAGCAAGTACAGCATTACATTTTAACTTTGACTCACTTTAATTAGAACTTCCCTCTGGCCTGTCCTTCAGGTCTTACCTTCGTTCATGAAGTCATTCAATCCTTGGCCATCATAATTTCCACACATTCCACAGGTTTTCCCCATATATTTTTGCTCAGTCACAACCTGAAATAAAACAAAATATTTAAAAGGATCATTCTAATTTGAAATATCTACACAGCATTACCTTTCTTGTACAAATTCAGTTCAAAATCCAATTCGAGGTGGTAATCCAATCCAATGGTGGTAATCCAATTCAAGTAATGGTAACTACTACGTTTCTTTGATTCAGTAAGAAATAAGAACTGGAGACATTTCCAGAGAAATATTCTAAGGAGTTGGAAAAAGATAGAAAAGGAAACAATGCTGTTTTGTGGTTCATATCACTTATCCGAAGAGCACAAATTTCAGGTTTGTGCTCTTAAGATTATAAGAAGAAAGTCTGTTTTCAGAGGAATGTTATTCAGTTGCACTTACAAGAGTTATTGCTCTCTATGGCAAAGTGACAAAATTTTTACTAGCTACAATCAATGAATTATCACAAAAACTTTAGATCAAGGAAAAGAGTCTGACATTTATAGAACATAGCATGTACCCATCATTGACATGTTTCCTATTACATAGGTGATAGTAGCACTAATCTCTCAGTTTATTGGATTACAAACTGTATTTTAGCAGACTTACTAATTCAGAGTTCAGTGTCCTATGCAGCATTAATATCAGACATCACCCAGAGAAAAGGCTTTCTCTTCTCTAAACTGCATCAGCATGTTTTACAGAAAAATATGAAAAGCTATAGGAAAAAGAGCTCTGAGGAGCACCATCTGTTAGAAATCAAAAGATGTCCTGATGGAGCACACCAGAAATGACAACTGTGGAGTATACTGCTAAATTCTGCTTTATGCAAACATTAATGTAATGTTATTTTAATGACGCCAGCATCCCTTTGGCAAAATATTTAAGCTGCTGGAGTAGCCTAAGAAAAGGTCAAAATTCAGGGACAATGAATAAATCACAATATTGATGGCTTTAGTTAACTAGTAATGCTGGAAGTGAAAGGAAATGCAAGTATGAAAAACACATTTGCTTATTTCTAGTGAAACAGATTAAGCAGGCAAAGAATAAATATCCAAATAGTAGATACTTGCAAAAATATCCATTAAATCTAAAGAGATCCTATCATTCTAACAAGCCAATGAGAATGTTCTCTTTTGATTTATAACAGTTTACTAACCATGAGATAGTCATCATTGTTCCACATGACAACTAGCTCCATCTCCATCATCTTGGCCACCAAACGGATGTTGCGTCCAAAAGGTGCTATTTGAATTCCATTGCTTGTATAAGGCAACTTAACAATACTGCAAAGATGAAAGAAAGTAAAAGTAACTCTCTTATATCCCTGTGTTATGCTATGCAAGTATTGGTAATCATTTTTAAAGTAATACACATAATAATCTGAGTATCTGCAGCAGCACACTATAGAAATTCTCTCCATATCTGTAATGTTTCAAGATACACACAAGATTCCTACCAACTCCAAGTCAGTATCAGGTGGCTCAAAGAAGGATCACTAGGTAATGGTTTCACATTGAGCATACAAATCAAGAGAGAGAGTTCATTGAGTTAGACCCATATATATATATATATATATATACACATTTGTATAGTTGTCCCTGAAAGTAACCTAAGAAAGGAAATTGTTATAGAGTACGGTTTGCTAAATTAAGGCGCTTCCAGCCAAATATTCAATGGTGTCTATCCAATTAAAAAATGCTGAAACCTTTTGAAACAATTTGTCTAGAAGAATGAATGAGGTAGAACACAAATTTTCCTATCAATGTAATTCCTAGCGATACAGCTGTTTTCTGGTGATAGCGATCCCTGGAAGTTATTAACAGCCAGTGGCCTTGTGCACAAGAATTTCTTTGCAGGTCCTTCCGGTATTTCTCTGTTAGTTGGATAGTTCAAAGTTTGCCTTGAATCCTAAAGATTTATCCTAAAGATTACCTTTAGCATAGAGAGCTCAGTGTTAGTCTCAAGTCAAACAAGCTGTAAGCAAAATTCAAGAATTTCAATTATTATCTACTGAAGAGTATGAAGTGTTACTAATGTGCTTGAAACAGGGATCAAACAGACTGGTAGCACTTAAGACACTCTCATTTCAAATGCAGAACTATTTTGGCCTGTGAAGGCCAGTTACTGTCTCTGCCTATCCAAATATACTATAAACTTTGTCCAAATGACCGCCAGTGGAATACTCAGCCAGAAAGACAGTGTGATAGGAATAAATGAGAGCAGAGTCTGTTTAGTTGTCTTCTGTAATGTATTAATTCTTTTTTGGTACAAAGTAATGTATGGTATAAGTGCTATACAGATGCTTGTCTTCTTCAAAACATGTTTTTTTCCCCATTCATCCCAGAATCTTACCCAACACTTCTGACTGAAATGCTCCCTTTCTCAACTGTGATGACAGAAGGTCCCAGCTCAATAATGATCCTTGCAATTTTTTTGTTCATCCCACGGCGGAACTGAATGTTGAAGTCTGGGCTGGTTTCATCACATACAGTAGCAAAGATATAGTTGCAGGTCCCCGTGAAGTCATATTGGTATTTATCAAAGGTTGAGAAATGCCCTCCACCCCAGGTAGAACAGGAATCTCTGCCCAAAACTATAGAAGTGAAAAAGAAAAATGGATTTAGCTCTCCTTACAGCTTATCTGCTCATTCTGATTCCTATTTCAAACATAAATAGCTGGAACAGCCAGTCACTTTCTACTCAAAGGCCTATTGCCTTAAAAACCTCCCCCTTTTTTTCTTTTTAATTCTCTCAAGGTAGGACTTACTCTGTTGAGAAGTTGTCCAAGACCATATCTCTCTCTGTTTTTCCTACTCTTTTTTTTTTTGTCTTTAGAAGGTATTTTCATTGAATAGGCTAATTTATTCCAACAGATCCACAGATTCTAGTTCTTGTAAGAGTTAATATGATGTGAGCAACATTTTAGCATTTTTTTCTAAGTTCAAATACCATCTCAACTCAGGAAATGAAATGACAGCTGAAATGACAGCAATACTTTTACATTTACTATAAGCAGAGGAGACCTCCCTGGATTCCTTTGTCTTGGGAAACTTTCTATCTCCTTCACTGGTGATACAAAGGATAATTTCTTACTTCAGTCTGCCCAATCAGTTTGCAAGGTTCACAGCTTGCTATGGAGAGACTGCTTAACATCTCAGACATAACATTTATGGTGGTATGTTTGGGATTATTATAGAATAACTCATTGCATAGTCCAAATATTATATTTCCAAAAATATTCTTAAAAGCTGAGCTTGTAAAACCACACTTTTTTTGGCTCTGTGTGCATACATAACAAAATTCAAGCCAACTTTGTTAATATGTTCAATGTTTTCATCACTTTTCACTGTTACCAATAATCATTTTTAGTCTGAAGGAACAGATTTTAGGAAGCTGAAATGAATCATAAGAAGAGATACAACTCCAGCACTTGAAGCTACAGGTGTTTCTATACCTACTTAAAGCACTTGAACAGTCTCCCTGAAGTTGATAGAATTACTGAAGTAAAACTGTAAGTAATTGCAAACTTAGATATTTAATTTTCATTATTGAATGTTTAACTTTTGCTTAATTCGGAATTTTCTGAAACTCCAATATTCTAGAATATATCTTAGAAGCACTACCTACCAGGAAAGTTTTGCAACATCTACCTCCCATTTATGTGCAGTGTTTTAAAGCTAAAACATTTTAACTCTTAAATGAGGAAATGACTACCAAACATTATGCTTTTATCCAGGTGACATAGAAAAGAGTCATTTTCCAATAAACTGATTACCTGTTGGCTGAAAGTACTCCTCTTCCATACTTCTGATCTGTCCAGAACGTCTGACTGGAAAATAGGAGTTGGCTAATTGTTATCGTCGATGCCTTATCCTTCATGCCAGATAGTTTTATTGTGTTTAATAGTTATTATTGTGTTTAACTCATACTGACCGGCAAACCCCAGCTTGTTCAGAGAATGCCAAGGAGTAATTACATGGAATTATACAATGGCCAGAGTACAATAGGTGCCCTTTTTTATAAAGAATAGCTTTCAAATGAAGTGTTTTAAAATAAGGATTTTATTTAAATCTTATTGCAGAAGAAAACAAGAAATAGGAATGTCATTAAATCAAGAAAGCTAAAAAACAGATTGTATTTCTTTTGATATTTATATATCTTTTAAGTTCAGTTTTTAGCAAGTGATATTTACTGATTTTCAGTTCATGCTCTACTCCTCAAGCTGTAAGTGGAGACAGAAGACAGAGATAAATGGTAGATTTTTTTCTGACTGATAGAAAGCACTCAATTGTTTCTTCCTTCATGATAAACTTCATGTTATTTCTCCATGGTTATGCTGAATGAGAATTTACCTTATTTACACCACTCTTTGCTTCTTCTATCTTAAGAAATGCCTCTTATTATAAAAAAAAAAATGTGTTTTATATGATTATTTTTGTTCTCCACCTCTACGTTTTCCACAAACTAAATTAAAGAATTTCATTGTGAGACATTAAAATGCATGAATTTTAGCACAGTAAGCAAGAGTAAGGCACAGTATTTTACAGCAAGACAAAAAGATAATAGGTTAGTAGGAAGAATGTCAGTAAACAAAACGTGGTAGATAATTTGTGCTGGATACTAGGAGTAGTATCTGTACTTATATTAGAGAAGATCTAATGTTCTTTGTCAATGATGCTATTTTTTCAGAAGGGTTGCTTCACAACTATTATTGCCTTTGTTTGGAACAGAAAATAGTATGGTTACCACTATCAAAAGTTGCCATTAAATTTATAAATTAACATTTTAATTGTATCCACTGTTCTTACTATACTTCTGATAACTAACATTTATGGCACTTTAAAGCTCTACTATGCTAATTATTTGCTATGATCCCACAGCACATATTTTGATGTAAGATCATATTTTTTTCCTATCATCTTTTGTATGTCTTAGATTCAGGAAGACGAGCACAATTTTGCAGTAAGTAGGTGGCTGGAGTTACTTAGGCTGCATGCACACAAGCCATTCTTACCGGATAGGGAAATTACCAGGAAATGGTGAAGAACTGTGGCAATAACAGCTTCAGCTGGCACAGCTGATGTTAAAGGAGAGATCTGCCCAGTCTGACTTCCTGCTGGCTATAAAGGTAAGGAAGACGTATTCCCTGTTCTGCCAGATGCTACTTGGGAAGTTCATCTACAGCTGCAAGTAGAGCTCCAGGTCTGGATAGAGTCCACACTACTGCAGTCCTTTAGGCCTCAAAATGGCAGCATATCATGTTGAATGCCTCTTCAAAAGGTAGGCCTCTAATTATCTTTGTACAGTATGGATAATATATGCTTTAGAATAAGTTGGTATTCGCTTTGGTACTTCCGGATGAAATATATTTAAGTAGACCACTACATTACGTTGACCCCTCACTTGTGCATAGAACTTGTTTGGTCTGCAAACTTTAGGTAACGCAGCCTACGTAGAGATCCAGGTTTCTTTCATTTCCTGGATTTTGCAGGATCAGAAGAATCCATTTTCTGAATTCTTAGACAATATTAAGCAGTGACATACAGGAAAGAAAACTGAGCAGATTCTAAGAACAACTTCAGCATCCGAATTTTCAAATTTGAATTCCATCAGCTAAAAGCTACTATAAACTGTTTCTAGTTGCTATACTTAAGCAACAAAATCTCAGCATGGCAGACCATATTATTTTCCCATCGCTGTAAAACTTACCATTGCCAGAGAACAACTTGTAACATCTCTTCATAGGCAAGTCCTTGAATCAGAATTTCTAAAACTAAGGCTTTTCATTTTAAGCTCCTTAAACCAAAGACTTACGTTGCACATGTGAGGATCTAACACAATATAGAAGTGATGCTGACTGCAGATGTTAGCCATGTGTGCAACATGAACATTAAATACCACGTCCAGCACTTACTTCTTTGCAGAGATTCTTTCTGTTTTTGGATAAAGTAGTGGGCCCAATAATTTCCTTCAAAAGCTGTAAAACCAAAAGAACAACACTACTAGTTATTCTCTAAGCACGAGGAAGGTGGATATTTGTACACTTATTTCTTTAAAAACATGGTACAATCAATGTCAGCATTTTTTACCTGTATCCTGTCAAACAAGAAAGAATAGAAACTACATATTTCAGTTTGTAATAAAATATTCTTCTGCAACTGGTGTTATCAAAGACTGACAGAAACCCAACGCAATATGGGGTTTCCAGTACTTCTATCTCAGTTTCTGTGTTGCTTGTTAAAAACTTACAGGATATTTCTTTTCCCACGCTTTTTAATTCTTAGTCCATTATCTAGGCAGAAGTAATTAAGGGAACAACCAAAACTGGGAAAATAGAGGTAGTTTTTCATTAATTCTTCACAAGAATCATAGGATCTGTGTCTGAAGAGTCGGAAATCCCCAGGCCTGGTTGCTGCTTTTACTGCTGCAATTTAATTATAATATTTAGGCAGTAGCAGTAAGAAAAGCTACTAAGAAGTTGCTACCTGCTCTTCTCCACACACTCTGTTTTGCTTATGTGAAGGCAAGGACAGTTTAGCAAATACACAGTACAATGTGATCCCTTATCTGTCCCACACCCAGACAACTGCAGCGTGTCATCGTACATGCCCCAAAATTCTTCATAGTAGCAGCTTGCTTTCGGCCCAAAGCAAGAAGAGTCTATGGAAGATATTGACAAGAAAAGAGCTGTCAAAGCTACCATATACAAATTGCTCTTGTCTTGTATATGAGGCTAGATTTCAACTCTGTCTTTAAAATATTTTTACCCTCAAATTTCCTTGTTTCTAATAAGCAGACCTCAGAACAGAGGACCAGACTGAACAAACTCAGCAGGCATCTCCAGAATGCTACTTCTGTCCTTGTACATTCTGTGTGTCCTTACATCACAGTGAGTACCCTACCAAGAGCAGCATATTATTTAAGAGTTATAATAGAACTAAAGATATGAAATCCACTTCAAAATTTTGCTGAAAGGATGGCTAGTATAACAAATACAGAGCCATGCTGACTGCTGCCGATTACCCTGTATCCTGTCAGATGAAAGTACTAAAATATAGTATAGTAGTTATTTTCAGCATTTATTTTCTTTTCTCCATACTTAACTTGGAAGAGATTAGTAAAAACATCCTGGCAAATTTATTAATTATTTGCAACCACATGAAATGGCAGGTTGTGTAGATGCAGCAAGGGCTATGGTCCCATGTGTAACTTGTATCTAGGAACTATTCTAGAATTTGTCATTTGCCAAATATGCTAACGGAAATTCCTAAAATGCTGAAAATTTCTTATATTTTTATGTTGCTGGAAATATTTCATTTTCCTTGGAGAAGTGGGATGATTTTGAGTTGACATGAAATGCTACAGTTTGAATTAGCACATTAACTTCAATCACTTCTCTTTCCTTGTAATTGAAATTAAAACTTTTGACATCTTTTTTTTCTAATCGGTCAAAAGTTTTTCAACAATAATATCTGCTAAAATTCAGTTTCTGTGTACTTGTTTTGTCTAGTTTATAATTGGAATGCAACCCAGAAAAGGAATCTGGATCACTGTGAAGAAATAAGTCATTCTGTTCCTTCACTACAGTTACTGTGAGACATCACTATAGGAAAACACAACACAATTTAGTAATAACTTCAAACTATTTTAGCTAATTTATATAAGTGAAAACCAAATATTTCCTTTGATGAAAGCTGTTAAAATGAAACTTCATTTCTCCAAAAAGTAATTTCCCAGTTGATTGTTAAGATTAACCTTTATCAGGTTATCTTCTAATTCATCTAATAATCCAATATATAGTCCCATGCTGATAAATAATTTGTAGATACCTGCATTTTGGACTTAGGACCCAGGGTTCAAGTGCTCACAACCCTGAGAATTTACGAAAGAGTTGAGTTTCTTCTATATTTTAGTACTACAATTTAAGTCAGTGATTTATGTGCAGTATGTGACATGGTGCAACTGCAACTATATGGTTCATTAAATCTAGTAAACAATATAAAAGAAATAAATTTAGCTCTGTTCAAACTAAATTAAGTGAAGTATGCCTTTCAGAAGCATGTTCTTGAAATCAGAAATGTAACAATCAGTGATGATAGAGAATATACAGAATAGATAAAAAGAAATCATGTGTTTAACCAATGCTAAACTATTGAAAACATTACAGGAAGAGGAAATAATAAGAAAGCATAGTCACTACAACACCAATGTGCATATCAAGTATTAAAAAAAATCAAATACATTGTACAGTTTAAAATAATAAAGATGTTTTGATTATAATTCTGTACAGGAGAGATGTTCAGATTCCCCAGTAACATCACAGCAGCACTGAACGAGGAAGGCACTTTGCAGTTTGCCACCACATTGTAAGTCTATTAAAAAAAAAAAAAAAAAAAACCCAAAAAAACCAAAAAAACCCGAATACTTAAGGAATGTACTGTAATATCTGTATTTTGTATCATTTTTAGGGAAGGATTCCTCTCATGATATC